>SCDT01001252.1:9768-21297 GCA_004143765.1 Drosophila melanica
AAAAAAAAAAAAAAAAAAAATATATATATAGTAGGTAGACGACAATAAAATGCTCTACTTAAAGATACAAAACCTTAATTGAAGAAGGGAAAATATTTTATTTTATTTTTCTTAACTCAAATTAAAGTAATACATATATTTATTATTATTTATTATAAATAAATATATTTATATGATTGTTAATGGTTTTTTTTTATTCACTTTGTATTTATTTTTTATTAAAGGCCGAAAAATTAATTACTTCAACACAATATACTGGGGGCACATATTTCGCTAATAAATCATGCTACCCATTTCGAGGGTATTAAAAGTGCAGCAAAATGCCCACAAATCCAACATAGAAATATACAAATGTGTTTGCCTTTAAAAGGGCAAATTCGTTTTAGGCTCTCCAAAAAAATAAGAGAGAAAAAAAAAGATAGAATTGTGCAGCAGCAGTCGCTTTGGGGCATGGGCAGGGGCAGGGGCAGTGACAGCCGCTGGCGTGGCATGCCTCAAGTTGAAGTGCAACCGAATGCGAACGGCTGCGCATGCGCAGCACACACGACACTAGGCAGAGGCTGAGGCAGAGGCAGAGGCTGAAGCAGAGGCAGAGGCAGAGGCCCCGGCTTATTTATGGCCTATGGTTTGGGCTTTGGTTTAGCTCCTTAGGTTCATTGGCTCCTCAGGCTGCCTTTGTTGAAATGCATTTATGGTTATTTTTTTCCTCTTTTTTGACATGTGTATGTGTGTGTGCGCGCTCGCTGGTGTTGTGAGTGTTTTTATTTATTTTCTTTATTATTGCGTACGAAAAAGAGGCAGGCAAAAGCAGACGACGAGAAAATTTCACAAGCGTCGCCAGTTTGTCTGGCACGGCTGGGACTGCGACTGGAGCTGGGATCGACTGAGACCGTTGAGGCCCAGGGCCAGACCCAGATCCAGACCGAGACTCAGACCCAGACCCAAACCCAGGCCCAGGCCCAGGCCATTTATGCGCTGGTTATCTTGCCTTTCTTTTCGTTCTGCCTCTGCCCTGAGTCACTTTGTTGTTGCAGCTAACAAAAGCGATGCATGTTGCTTGAGTTCTTTGCTGCTTTTTTGGGTTTATTTACCATCATCATCATCATCATCATCATCATAGCCATAATAATTATCGTCATCATCATGGGGCAGCATACACATCCATGATCTGCGCGCTGATCTTTTGCCATTGTAAGCAGGCAAAGGCAGTTTTTCTTCTTCTTTGTTAGAGTCTTCTATATTTTGTTATTCTTCTTCTTTCTTTTTTTCCTGGTTATTTTGCACTGTGCACACTTTAACGCTTATCTTGATTTCAATGCGCTCTTTTCTTTTGCTTAGATTTTATTATTATGATCGCCTTTTTTTTTGATATGGCAGATTTGTACACATAATTAGTAGGCCCAGCTTAAACCCTTATCTCTTATATCTTATTTTTATTGATTTCATACCTTTTTTTTTACTTGTTTTTTTTCCCCCTATATCGAATTACAGTTTCTTTTTCTTGACTTCTTGTAATCCCTCTTTTAATTGTTTTACTCGGTACCTTTTTAGAGAAAACAACGTATAATTTTGAAAAAAAAATCATCGAAAATTGCCGGAAGTTTAGCTATAAATAAATTCTCATAGAAGTTCTACAAAATAGATACTGCAACCAATATTATTTGTACAATTTGTTAAGCAATGCTTTTCTCACACCGACCCCAACTTGCTGATTTTCCCGCATTTTCTTAAATAAACAAAGAAGTTCTTCAGGGTGTGGCACAAGACAGCAGGAACCCACGCTTCAATCATTGATTGCTTCTTTAGGAACTGCTGACGCCCTAACCGAAACGAGTACCCTAACTCTGGCTTCTAAATGCTCAGAATGGCGTGAAAACGCTTGTATTTGGCCAAGACAATTAGCGTATACACACGTAGGTGGGGTAGGGTAGGGGTGGGGTGGCGGTGGTATGGGGTTTCGGGCTCAAAGGCAACACCATTTAACAAGCGAGTGCGCATGCCTCAAGACCTTTCCAACAACAAATTCATTTGCCCAGAGACATGCTCGAGTGCACAGACGATCTTTTGGCTGGCTCTATGCCAGCTGAGCGCGATGTCTTGGCCTGGTTAAGGGGCCAACCACAAGTTTGGAACTAACAAAATTATGAAATGTCTTCAAAGTAGCTGTTGTCAGTCTATGTTTGTGTTTGTGTGTGTGTGTGTGTGTGTGGCATTTAAGTGTATTTTGATTTCTTGTCAAGTTCTCACGCAAGTTCTCAGCAACTCGTCGTGTCGCGTCTCGTCTCGGCCCATTGGCTTTCGGTTGAGCTTCAGTGAATACGACAATATTTAATCATAAAATAAATGCAAAAAGTGGCAAGACTTGTCCCGATTTATAAAGAAGCTCTTTGAAAGCGCGTGGGAATTTTGCATGATTTTTATTCTGTATTAATTAGAATGTCCGATCAAGTGGAAATAATGGCCGTTTAATGTTTTAAATATTATTGAACACTCATATGTTTGTGTGTGTGCCTGTGTGTGTGTGTGTGTGTGTGTGTGTGTGTGTGTGTGTGTGTGTGTGTGTGTGTGTGTGTTTTTAGAGTTTTAATCTGAGGACAACTTTCGCTTCGTGCTGTTTTGATTAACAGCATCCGCGCATTGCGAAGTGAATCATCATAACAACTACCCCTACTGTAGTCTTGACCCATTTCGAAGATTTTGTTTCTTTGGAACTTTCCCTTTTTTCACTGTTGTTCGGGTTTTCAATCCGAAACCACAAAATACTGCGTGTATATGTTGAAGAGATTAACACCATTCCCGAATCTGTGTAGCCTTCACCCATTTCACAAACAACTGCCAAATGATGTGGGCAACGGCTTAAATGCCAAATCACGCGATCCCATACAGCGGAGCGGCCTCCACTTTGCTGGCAAGGATCATTAAGCAACACATAATCCAATTAGCACTGCATCCTCCACCTGTTTTCGAGCGCTAAACAGATGCAAACAATGCAGCCAAAAAGGTTTAATATTTTGTTAAGCAAACGAAGCAGAAACATTTCAACGACGAACCTGCTAAGCACTTGAACAAACAAGTGATCACGGCTCACGGATCAGGGATCACGGATCGCAGCTACCCGTCAAGGATCAAAAATGCCAGGCCAACATTTTTTTTTTTATTTTTTTTACTTTTACTCTCAGTTATTGTTGTGCTGTGTTTGATTGATGTTAGACAGGACCTTTTGTGATATCTGATCTTCTTTCGAATGAAAGAAATGCCAATTTTACTAAAAATGACACGCAAATGGCGAAGGAACCTTTTCACAATGCTGATTTCCCTCAGCACTCTCTGTCTCCTTCTCCTCGTGCATAGGGGATTATCCCTGCCCCTCATTCATCAATATGTTTACAATTAGGTTGAGCACGAATTCGTTATTAGGGGTCAGCAATTGATAGCGCGGCGTGCAGATAAATTGCGTGAGCCACATAACAACAACAACAACAGCAGCAACGGATCAGGCATGATCATTACAGCTCCCTGCTCTTTGCCTGTTTTCGTAACCTATGCAGATTGTTTAAGGACGGGACCAACTCCCGCATAATGGATGCATGGAAGGATGGGTTCAGATCTCTTTTGCTTGGTTCGTGATTGTCGTAAGTGCACTGAGCGAAAAATGTAGCAAACATTCAATCTTAACTGATCTATAAATTATATATTTGTATCTTGTTCTTTCCTTTTAAGGAAATATTCGGTTGATTTCATTTAATTCGAACTTTTGACAGTGTATGGCAATTTTGCATAGTTGTTGATCTCGCCAGAGTGGGGATCATTGATATACCGATAGAGTCGGCTCCTGCGAGGGTATCGCTGCAGGTATCGCGGCTCAGGTCAGGCTTAACCCTTACCCCCTGTCATTGTGATTGTCACAGTGTCTGACAGTCGTAATTGGCAGTAGGCGTGAAACGCGAAAACGCTAAAAACGCATGAAAATGGAGGCGTGTGAAAATGATTTTGACGATCGGCCGATTCGTTCGGGATACGTTCGCGTCGCTGAAAGCAAACTAATTTTATTTAAACAACAACAATAAAACGTGAGAACGCAACGCAACAATTGCAAAGGGCAGAGAAGGTGCGTAGATTGCGTTGTAAGCGATACGTTGTTTGGATACCCTCGATAAGGGCTAGCGATAGGGGTGATCAGTGCTGCGTAAAATTCGATTAAACTGACAGACCAAACGAATAGAGCTGTTTAGATGCGCTGCACAAAATTTTGCGCAATTATGTAGCCCGCTGCAGTTGCTGGGCTCGTTTCACCTATGCCACTGTTTTGGCTGTTGTTGGCCTTTGGTGTTTTTTTTTTTTTATTATAGTTTTCAATAGTTGAGGCATTCAGTTTCATAAATATGTGTTCAACACACTTCAACATGTCATATGCATCAAATTTTTATGGGTTTTTAACTGCAAACGCCAACAGCAACAACAACAACAACGTGAATAGGAAAAACCAAACAGGCGAGAAAATTTCGAGGAACGCACGTGTTGCTCAAGTGTTTGGTTCGTTTTTGAAAATAAAATAAATCAATGTTAAGAAGAAGGGGAACTCAGCAGCAGCTGGGTCCAGAGCGCGTCACCCAAGTTGAAACTAATTTTATGCATGACTTTTAACACATTCCAACAATATTTTCACTCACTGAAATGTAGCCAAATGACAGCCACTTCAGTTTCGACTTGTACGGGTTCTGTTCCGTTCTTTTCAGTTGTTTTTGTTGTTGTTGTTGTTGTTCTTTTTTTCCCCTTGACGTACTTGAGCATTTTTACGGTCGCATAAAAATTCCTTTTTTGTTTTTAGCATTTTATGCACAGTTAAGTTAATCTGCTCTAAGCGTACTTAACAGCCCTGCTGGCCCCGAGACCTCCGATACTGATTCCGAGTCCGACTCCGACTCCGATTCCGACTGCAACTTCGATCCCCGAGAGTCCAGAGGCATGTGTCATCCACTCGAGGCAGCGTCTTCTTGCCACTGGCATGTGACACGTGAGACGCCCTCCCAGACAACGGCGACAGCAGCGACTTGGTCCGTGACACTGTTCAGAAATTGAACTGGACCCACTTGAGCACAGGGAAAGGGAAAGGTCTCTGTCGTTTAGGCCCGTTTCATTTGGCATATGTTTTGTAGTGTAACGCAAGCAACGCGTTGGTCCTCCGCAGGGACAAACAGCGGGTGAGAACTGGACTGGCAATTGGCTAGCTGATCAATAAATGTGCCTATTTAGTTTTTTTTTGCCTCAAAGTTCCTTTCGCCGGCCTTTGAAGTCGCTGACTCATTGGCCGGCTATGCAATGCAATTTCCGTTTGCCCTGAAGCCTGACGAATCGTCGTAGGACATAAAACTGAGCAAAACGAACTGCAAGAAAGTCCGTTGCTGGCATGCCAAATACATCAATAGAGCTTGAACCCGAAGCTAGACAATATTTCAGGGGTTTATAATTAAAAGTTAATAACAAAGCGACACGGTTAATCAGCGACAAAATTGCATGGCCAAATGAACAGTAGCCGCTGCTGCCGGAACGGGGGGGGGGCCAACTGGGAACAATGGCAGAGGAGCCTCGGCCTGGGGCACAAATATTAATCATGTGTGCACTTAATTTGACACTTGGCAATAATGGAAAGAGCGGCGGCTACTGTACAGCCGGAGCGCAACAGCTTCTCTCGATGCCGGCACTAATCACCTACGGGAACAGCTTTAAAGTGGTTTGTCTGCCCTGTCTGTCTCTATGTAGGTGCTTTATTCTCTGTCAGCCACCTGCCTTACGCAATTAAGCGGCTGACCGGCGACAGTGCGACGGACCGGACGCAAACGCACGACAAAAGGTTCGCTTCCAAAAAGCCAACACATAAACCCCCAGCTCTAGCCTCAGCTCCAGCAACAGCTACAGCTACAGCTCCAGCTCCCAGATCCAGGTCCACTCGAAGACCCAATCCCGACTCCGCCGACTGAGCTGTGTAATTACTCAACGGCCGAACTGGTTCTTGAAGTTCTGCGTGTGTAAGTCAAGTAGCTGGCAGATAACAGAAGACGACAAAAAAAAACAACACAATAACAACAACAACAACGTTCGAACCTTTGTGCAGGCATGAAACCCTTTTAGTTAGCATTGCGGCGAGGGGGCAGGTTGGGGGGCTGGAACAGCTAAATATTTATGTGTCATTAGTCGGTGCCCTGGCAGTCATCAAGTTGAGCGTTGAAATGCCTTTCGGTGCTCCACGTTGGTTCGTTGCACTGCGTGCAATTTATTATTTAAAAAAAATACAAAAAAAAAAGAAGAACTTGAAACTGAAGTGGATTAAGCTATGTAAGTCGATTTCAAGATCTACGCTTTCTTGATACGTTTTTGACTTGACTGCAGCACAAATAAATTGAAGTCTTTTAATGAAGATATCTTTATTGAACTTATTTTAAACCAGCTATGCTATATAGTAAAATAATGAACTTAATAATTAGCATATATGATTTCTTTATACTCATCTTATTATAGCTGGATATAATAGATAGAATATATAACAACGGTTCAAGAACTTGGGTAAATTAATATAATTAACAAGGGTAAAACTTGCAACTACTGGAGCATATTATGATATTATAAACTAATTAAAAGAGCCAACATAACCTAATCATGCATAAATATTAATACAATTTTTTGTGCATTTTGGCCACTTTTTGCAGTGCGAGCCAGAAAAAGTAAATTATTTTTTTGAAGTAATATTTTAACTTAATTTAATTATGCATAAATATGAAATATTACATTTTAATTTATTTATATCTTATATAATTAGTTTATAAATTATAAAGGATTTTTTTGGGTTAAAGTTGCAGTAAAAAAATTGCTTTTTTTACCTATTAAAAACTCATTGAACAGAAATTTTATATTTGTTTGTATATATTAGACAGATATATATAAATGTGTGTGTGTGTGTTTTTTTTTTTTATTTTTAAAGTGATAAAAAAGAACATTGTTGCAATTGTCTAATTTGCCTGCACGCGTTGAGCACACGCCCAGTTTTCGATGTTTTGTTTATTTTTGTGCAAAGGTTTTTTTTGGACAATCGTTTGATTTTTTAACACTTGCAGTTGGCTGTCAAAGTTTGGTTCATGTTTCTAGCTTTTGGAGTTGTTGCTGCTGCTGCTGTTGTTGTATTGCTTGCATACAATTCGCAATTTGAAAATTTATTCATTTGTGCAAACTTTAACCGCAAAATGCACTTTTGTGCTCGGACGTGGTCCCATTGTCGCCTCGGTCTGTTTCTTTGTCAATGCAGGTTTGTGAGCCAAGTCAAATCGAATCGACTTGAATCGAGTAGAGTGAGGTGGCGGGGAGTGGAGGGCAGTGGAGTAGAGTGGAGCCCCAGCCAAGTGACCCAAGTGTTGTTCCATGTGACTGACTGCACAATCGCCGCCGATCGCCATGTTCTGCAAATTAAGGATTTTGGCTCGCTTTTCGCTTGTATTCTCATACGTTTTGACATTTTTATTGTTTATTTTTTGCCCCCTTTTGTTATTTCGCTCGAGACAACTGTGTCAGCTGGTCAACTTTTTTTACGGGACTATCGACAATCTGTGTGGATTGTTCAATTGATTTACGAGACTTTTGCGAATACCGAAAGTTCGACTCCTGGATAACAACTGTCCGCGGCGGCCTTGTCCGATCGATCCAGATCGGATATCTGCTGCATGTTATATTCAACAGATAAACATGAATTTAATAATAATATTTGAATTCGTGGAATTTCGTTTACTTGAGGAAAATCCCTAACAACCAAAAGGTTTAACACTTTCATTTGGCTTGTTTTTGTTTTTTTTTTTTTTGCTGACTGTATCCCGGTTTTATTTGCGTCTGGCTCATTTCAATTCGCGAAACTTTCGTTTTTTTAGGTCAGTTAATTAATGCGATAATTAATCTTTCTGTCTGCCTCTGTCTCTGACTCGACTGCCGTTTTTATGGGCCTTTATGGGGTTTTATGGCTGGTTGTCATGCAACTGCTTTTAAATCAGCTAACTGACCTGTCAGAATTTTACAGTTAATATAATTTTTGTGTGGCAACAGGATCTGTGCATAATATTTTTGAAATTGGGTCAACGAAAAAAAGCGAAAAACGTCCGGAAATCAGCGGAATGTTGGTTTATTTTTGTTTTTTTTTTTCTCTGTATGAATAATTCAAACAGAATTAATTACGAATCGAAAATGATCACATTTCTGTTACGATCACTTGATGTGCTGTTGATAATCTCAACTAGACAATTGTTCCGTCCGTAATGATCAGCTTCCTCTCTGATCAGCACGCAATGTGATGAGGATCTGCCTAATAATCAACAATCAAATTTATATTAAAAAGAATTATTACACTCCATTTTCACACGCTCTGGTAACATTACACCGAAATTGTAGGTTCTTGTTTATTGAAAAACCCTATAGGAAAACAAAAACCAAAACATATCCAAAGGGTTGGCGGCGTCTGTCATTGTCTGGATCAATTAAAATTATGGTCCGCAGCAGCAGCAGCAGCAGGAAGATCGAGCACTGTTTGCTGTTAGCTGCCAGCAAAAGCTGCCAAAGTTGCGTTGCAGCAACAACAACAACAACAACAATTATTGTATGTGGAGAAGGTGGGGGGGGGAAACTGGCAAAAGCAAAGCAAAGGCAGGCAACTCCTCTAATATAATGAAAACCTTTTGGTCTTTTGGTGGGCAAAACCAGTTTTCGGGCAGACAATTTGAAACGTAAATTTATGACCAAGTGCGCTGCTTGCTGCTGCTTGCTGCTGCTGCTGTTGCTGATGCTGTTGATGTTGCTGCTGCTGCTGCTGCTGTTGATGTTGCTGCTGCTGAGACGAGAGCGTTACGTTTTGTATCTGTATCTGTAAGATATCAAGATACAGGCACACACAGAGCAGCTACTGCGACTTGATGCACACCTGCACGTTGGCGTTGCCGCTGCTGCTGCTGTTGCTGTTGTTGTTTTTGTTGTTGTTGTTGTTTTTTTTATTATTGGTGTTAAAATTATGGGTTACGCTGCGGCTGTCGAGACAAGACGAGACGCGACGCGAGCAGAGACGAGCTCAGGCGAGGCAACGTTGACAAGAACGCGACACAAACGCAACAGCAGCAGCAGCAGCGGGTTGCGGGTTGCGGGTTGCGGGTTGCGGGTTACGGGACGCGGGACTAACGCGTGTAAGACGGTAGCACTTCCCTAGCTGTAACCAGTTCCTGTCCTGCTTCTGCGTCTGCATCTGCTTCTGCCTCTGCCTGTTTGCGTGCACATGCGTCGCGTCGCGTCGTTGTCTTCCCCCCCGCGTGACTCTTTGCTTTGACCGTGGCTTGGCCTGTCGTCGTGTCTAAAATCTGTTCTAAGGGCCATAAATTGTTGAGCTGCCTGACTGTTTTTGTTGTTGCTGCTGCTGCTGTTCGGAGTGCAGGAAACCAACCACAATGTGTGTTAACACTGGTAGTCAAAAATCTTGTTTAATATTTGGGCTTAGCAACACTTGAA
Source organism: Drosophila melanica (assembly GCA_004143765.1). Taxonomy (NCBI): domain Eukaryota; kingdom Metazoa; phylum Arthropoda; class Insecta; order Diptera; family Drosophilidae; genus Drosophila; species Drosophila melanica. The sequence goes on from SCDT01001252.1 coordinate 19,294, forward strand.
GTGTCTGAGACTTTGCCTTTGTTGCCGTGCTATTATACCCTGCAGCCATTAAATGAGCCGAAGGTGTGTTGTAGATGTGCGCAAGTGCTTGCCAGTCCTTGGGGATAGTTATTAAGAAATTTATCTTTTTTTAACTTCTTCACAAAGTGAACAAAATATTGTAGCTAGAGTCTGGAAACTTGAAGTCAGATTTTTGCATGGTTTACTGATGATCTCTTCTTAAGGAGGAGGAAGAAAACCAAATCGATAAAAATCTATGTATCACTATATGCCACCAAATTTGTCAGATCGTTTTCGGATAACCTCCTTTAAATATTATACTTAAGATTGTTTTCTTTTGTTTTATAACGTTTTTTTTGAATATTTACTCTGCATAGTTGTTTTTTATGCAAAATCGTGTTATTACAGGGCATCTGCTAGTCTATCAACTATTTATTTTTTGTCTATTTTTAGTAGACTCTATTTACAGTTTACCGTAAAAAAGTTAATTTATGAAACGCGTCACCTTCCATGTTGTGGGGATTTATTCAGTTGATGTTCGGGATCTCATCGCAGTGCTTTGGTGGGATTATGGGCGTGCTAGTTAATGGTCTATGATCCTCTTAGCTTAATCCCCCGAAGGCTTAACTACTTTAAGAGAAAAATATATGCGTTACAGACCAAAGAATATAAAATAATTTTCTCACCTGATCGGTCTGTGCTAATAACCAATCTGAGCCTGGCTTCGGAGGGATTCGAATGCAAACGATGCCCACCTTTAAATTCTTCGAGCAATTACAGTAAATTAGTCGCCCCAATCTTTCAGCTAATGACTATCCCACTCTGGGGCTTCTTTGAAGCCAAATCCGAGTCCATTACCAGCAGCTAGGCCTATTAGCCTCCGCTACGATCGTTAATAAAGCCATGCCAAATGTGCCGCAAAGGTTTAATGTTTTGATTAGGGTACCAACAAGAGTCAATTGGCCGGGCCGGCAACAAACTCGCTTCTAACTCGTCACACTTCTGACAGCAGCCGGCCAATCCGCCAGAGACGACCCCAGGAGCAGGTGTTCCACTCACTTACAGCCGGGCAAAGCATCTCGGCTCCATTGGCGTGCTTGTACATTTCAAATTTGCCATGCTTTTGCCGCAGAAGACACGAAGTCTGAGGTATGAAGTATGATGTGGTTTCATTTTTATTGGATGCAGCAAACAGAAGCTGACAAAGAGACTCGGCCCGAGTCTCTGGACTCTTCATCAGCTGTAACTCGAGTAGCTTGGCCAGCCTACTGGCGTTTTGGCACACAAAGCCAACGCCGACGCGACGCCAGGACTGTGTTTTTATCGTGAATCTTGGCAAGCATCTCCATCTCCATCAGCATCTGCATCTGCATCTGCATCTGCAGTTGGCCATTGCCATTTAACTGTACTTTTCATGTGGCGCATGCGTGGCGGCTAATGAGGGAAAATTGTTTGTGGCCAAACCAACAGAGAGATCGCCTGTAAATTGTGCGCCTTTGTGGATAATCTGCGGCATTTTTACGACTCGACTCGACTCGACTGAGAGAGACAATGCCTTTAGATTCTTAAGCTTGTACGCACTACCATTTAATTACCAGACAGCCAGACAGCTAGTCGAGCCTTGACCTATTAGCCAAAGCTTAAGCTAAACGCTTTGTGTGTACTACAACAAACTTTGACCTTATGTCGTAAATTAATCAAGCCCAAGCCCAAAACGGCGATTACAACAGATACTGAAACAGAGTCATCAAACGTTGGCTACCTAACTATCCCAAAAGCCAGCTCCAACACCTGAGCCACACTCTGCACAGACAACAAACAAGTTGATTTACCACGAGTAAAAAACTAAAGAAAAAACAAAAAAAAGGTAAAAAAAAAGCTGGCTATTGTACGTCATTTTTCAAGAGCTGAAACCTGAAATGGAACTCAACTTGCTGCCGCTGGGGCTCGGACCTCAAGCTGTTGCTGAACCCATTGCTGAAGCTGGAGCGGCAGCCCAGTTTG
>SCDT01001253.1:10187-25156 GCA_004143765.1 Drosophila melanica
TTTTTTTTTTTTGCCTTTACTTTTTATTGAATTGCACTGCACTCAAAAAAATACTGTTACAGCCAGAAGACTTGTGTCTTCCGGGCAGGCACTGTGTGAAGACTGATCCCATGTTGCTGGCGGTAACAGGGACCAGGCAGGGATGGCCAGTCAAGCGCACACAACTACCGCTGTCGCAGGACGGCAGCCAACTGTGCGCTGAGCGTGGGCATTGTGTGGAGCGCAGCGATTGCTACGCCAGCATCGAGCCGCAACTTGTTCGAGTGTCCTATTCGAACGCAACAATAAACGCGTTGGCTACCCCGAAACCTGCAAACAGGCTTTGTTTGTGCGACACTTGTTATCCTCAACGCTGTGAGTGCGTTTACGTGCATGTGTGTGTGTGTATGTTCCGATTGGGGTGTGCGTTCGCAGCCACAACGAACCTTTGCAGCCGTGTGTACAACGTGTCGTATGCGCACTTGAACGGCGGCTTTGGCTGGCCGCATTTTAGGCGATACTTTTATATCTTCCGGCAACAAAAGCAACCAACATGTATGTGCCACACACACACATACACTCATATATATGTATCCTTTTGTATGTTTGTGTGTGTGTGTGCGCAGCGATGACTGTCATTATTTAGCAATTTAAACGATTTGGCCGGGGCGTCAACTATTTACAACTCATTTGCCCGCAGCTGCATTCGGTGTGTGTCCAAGTCCAGTTCCAGGTCCTTTGGTAATTGCAGCAGCATCAACAGCAATTTCAGGTGCAGGGCGAGAAACAGAGAGAGGGAGAGTGCAACTGAGACTGGCCATAATGGCCAGCAAACGGGTCAACACACATGCACACACCTACACACACACACACACACACACACACATGCAGTAGTCAAATAGGCGCGGACACAGTCAATTAAATTTCAACTGGCATCAAGTGTTAAAGCGCTGAAAAGGGGTGGATTAGGGCTGGTATCAGGAGATTCTTGCTGCTGCTGCTGTTGTTGTTGGCGGCTCTGTCGGCATTTATTTGCACGCACTGTTTTGCAGGCACTGTTATGCGCTTTTTGCCGCCTTTAAGCCAAACGCCAGCAATTTGATTAAATTTTGCTGCACTTGAACACAATTTGTAATTCAAATTAAAAGCGCAAATAGTGTGTGCTTTTTTTTTGTTTCTTTCGTTTTACTTTTACTGCACAGACAAAAGGCATACCAAATTACTGTTGAAGCAAAAAGAGCAGCAAACAGCAGCTGCAACAACAACAACAACAGCAGCGGAAAATGAAATGAAACGCAGTCACTGGAAATGATGCCCAAGCAACTCAAAACCCAAAAACAAAAAACAAAACCGAAAAAAACAACAACAAGAAAAAAACAAGGAAAAAAATGAAAATAAAAATGCCGCCGCATTTGAATGCTGCGTGGAAGCAACAATGTTGCATACCACTTGGGTACTTTGTTAGCAGACAGCAACAGCAACAGTCATATTGCGGCCACACACACACACAGTCACACACATGCACACAACACTTGTTCTAGCAAAAAGGGTGAAAAGTAAAAGCCACGCAGGCATTTGGCACAAAAACGTTTTCAAATTCCAGCAACGAAAGTGCCAGAGCGAAACTCTTAAATGATGATCAGCACGTGCCCCACTGAAATGTTGCCAAAAACATGACACACACGCGAACTAAACAATGACTATTCCAATAAATATAGATATATATATAAAAAATCTCTTTTGAGAATAAACAAAAATTATAAATATTTAACTCCTTCGAGGCACAATTTTTATTAAGAGTCCAACAATGAAATTCAGCTTTGATTGTCTAATTTATAACACTGCTTCACACTGATAATTTTCCATGCTGCAAAAGGACATTTTTAACCAAGAAGCTTTAACACGCTCAGTGATCATTTCTTACGCGGTTTTCTGCGGCAAGTTTCCATTTCAAAGTCGCATCTTGTAAAGAACAAATGGCATTCGCTGCCATCCGAGACGTAAATATATTCCAAATTTGATTTATCCTTTTTAATCGGCGGACACTCGGACGGACACTTTTTACCAATATCGGCCTGTGCCAAAGCTAGCCACAAGATTAGGCAAAGGCCGAGCAATAAGTTCATTTTAAAACTATATTTCTGTTTAACTAAACTTAAAGCTTTAATTTTTCTGTAAATGTGACTAATTTGTTCAGATTTTTAGTAATTTCTATGAAAATATGAGTTAGTAATGCATATTATACTCATTATATACAATTTTTGATTACTTGACTTAATGAGAATCGCATAGAGGGGCTATCAATTGCCTTGCTAAACAATAGACAACATTTTCTTGATTAGTTTCTGTGTGGATTCCCATAAGTATTTAAATATGATATAACCTATATAGAAACGATAAGTTAAATTCGTTGTCTCGATTTAGTTCAGCAATGTTGACTAGCTAAAGCCGATTATTTAAATGCTATTTTCCACTTAACTAAATTTTTTTGGAACGTTTCATGCTCCTTCGGAAGTTTGCTTGAATGGAATAAATAAAAATATTTAGAAAACATCCGAAATACCCGAAATGAATATATGCGTGTGGACGCATTGTCTACAGAGGTGTTTCGGTAACAGCAACAGTCACACCCACTCACACACACACTAACACACACACGCACACACAAGGCAAAAAGGGTGAAAAGTAAAAGCCACGCAGGCATTTGGCACAAAAATATTTTAAAATTCCAGCAACGAAAGTGCAGACAAAACTCTTAAATGACGAGCAGCACGTGCCCAAATAAATGGAGAGCATAGTTTGATGTAGCAGCCACCGCGCCCCCCTTTACAGCTCTTGCACGCCTGTTGTATTCACACAGACACACAGACACACAGACAGACAGACAGAGACGCACACAGGCGCATATATGAAATTGTGCAAGTGGCAAATACACGTATGTATTTTGAATGCTGCCACCAACTTCACCACAGACGGCGCCCATTCAGATGCGTTTGCGACTCAATTTCGCACACGCACACACACACACACACACACAGTGTCCCCCAGCAGGACGCGAGCAAGCAGCCAACGGGGAGCTGTCGCCATTTTTGGAGGCTTTGTCTCCGACGGAATGAAGGCTGCCAGCGTCGTCTTGTGTATTGCTGACTTTCCGATTCCAATGTGTCAAATTGTTGCAGCGCCAGATTGCACTGTCTGCGAGTAGCTCAGCAGAAAGCAGACAGCGATGCGAATGAAGATAAAGATAAGGAAATATTTTACAAAAGAGTGCGGGAGAGAAAGAGAGATGTGGATGGGGAGGGTGGGGGTGGGGCGACTTATGCAGATGTGACAAGTGCATAAGCCAGCAAATGGAAAATGGCTTATGTATATTGATATATTGAAACAAAATCAATGCCATATGGCATTAGGCGACTGACTGAGCAACATAAACAAGAATTAATTGCAAGTAAAACAATAAGCGAACTTTTTATCAAACTTTTCGGAACTGATTTGACAAATGTTGATTTTATGTTAAGTTCAAAAACGATTTAAGTAAAACCAAAATTTAATATTGATTAGCATAAAAGTTTATGTATACAAAATATATTTTTAATTTTTATTTGCAGGGTTGCCACCGATCGATCAGGCAGTTAGAAAAAGATACAACTCAATCTGTGAAATGGTGTAAATAATAAAGCCTAGATAAATGGCAAGAAAGATAAACCAATGAGAACAATGGAAGATGGGCTGCTACCCCAAAAAAAACCCTGACGGAAGCTCGAACTACTACGTCATACTTATCATCTTTGAACATGGCTTCTTTAGCTTCTTTCTGCACTCTATCGGAAGAAGCGAAAATGGAAATTTAAGTGTAAACCATAAACTCTTTCACTATGATCAACGTACAAAATTGGAGGCTAGTTTCGAATTGGTTGGCAAAATGGTTGCAAAACAAACAAAAAAAAGGAAGCCTGAACTCAGTGTTAGCGGTAAGTGCGCATAATTATTATTAATGTTATGATTATTACTTTAATGAATACTTATATCATATATAAATATTTACATTTTAAACAACTTCCAAGCATTTATTTGCAATTTAGTTAAATATAAAATTGCTTTTAATAACTGCAAAGACGACCCGATCTGAGCTAACTCTTTAGTCTGTGCGCGATGTTCATTTATCATAAATAGAACAAAATATATTAAATAAAATAAAATAATATTTAAAAACAAGGAACACACCTGATTTATATAAAATGGACCAAAGTCAGGCATTCGCCAGAGCATAAAATTATAATATTAATTTCCTAACGCAGCTTCTCTCTTTTTTCCTGTTGATCTAACACAAAAAAAAAGAGCATATCTTAAATCTTGATTTTGACAATAGCAATATAATTTCAATTTCACAGTATTGCGCTGGCATATGCGTAACTATTTATTGTTAATTTTACAGTTCACATGCTTATTGTACAGAATTTATTAGTGCCAGTGTTGTAAAAGGGTTTCCATTGAATTTTATTGTGTTGGCTATCGCGGCGCGAGTTTATTACATCCACAGTATGACAATAAATGGCAGATAATTAAAGTTCAACAATAATATTAAATTTATGAATTTTTTCCCCTTCTTCTTCTTATTTTTTTTTTGCATGGGAAATGCGTCCGTTTCATGTGAAATTTGCATAAAATCAACATTGGCATTTACGAGTGAAATGCACTGTATTTATGTAAAGCAAAAAAAAAATGGAAAAATACAATAAAAAAAATAAAAAAAAAGGGAAATGCAACAGAAATATCAAATTTTTTTCAATCGTGTGCCAATAATCAATCAAACGTGAAATAAATGAAAATTTATAGAGTAATGCAAAATGAATTGTTGCTGTTGCAGCAACTGCAACTGCTGACTTGATTGAAATGTGTGTGTGTTGTTTTTTTTAATGTAATTTTGTTTATATTTTTTTTTTTTGATTTTCTTGCTCTGTCTTTAATACGACTTCCTGTGCCATTAAATTTTAGCATAACAAACAAAATACTTTTCGAGTGTTTCCGTTTGCTTGTTTCAAACTGACATTTCGGCAGGGGCGAAGCTAAAGCGAAAAGTGCAGTAAAAAATTTGTTGAAATATGCGACGTCCTATGGCAGCCGGTTAGGCAACAAAAATTGCACAAGCTTTTATTTGCACTTCAATTTTGCCCTCGACGATGGCCGCAGGACGACGGTTGGCTCTGGAGCGTCGGCTGGGCGGGGCGGGGCGAGGACGGCGCGGCGCTCTTTATGGCGATTGCAATCCCCACAGTTGCAGTTTGTTAACTGCACTGCATTGCAATGCTAACTGCGGACAAGGACTTGCAATCGAAAGCCCCAGGACCATGGCCAAGACTATAACTGAGACCTGAGACCTGAGACCTGAGTCCCGTTCCCTCATTTCGGTTCGCAGGAGTCCAAGACAAGTGCTACTTGCAGCTATTTTATTTTTGAATGTCCTTTAGTGCTTATCAGCGTTGAAAATCGGACAGAAGTCTGCCCAAAAATAAAAGTCCTGCGCCAGGACGCAAAAAAGCTGCAGGTGAAATGCACGGAAACGGGCCAAATAAAATCATGTGACACTTTGTGGTTAATAATGTGTGTTGTGTGTGTGTGTGTGTGTGTGTGTGTGTGTGTGTGTGTGTGTGTGTGTGTGTGTATATATCCAATGCGCTGCGGCTCTCGCTCACTTTTCGCGTCTCGAGTCCGTTTTCTTTTGTTTTGCTTGCGCCCAAAAACAGTGCACACACACACACACACACACACACCCCAGCAAAACAAAAAGAACACACCCCCCCTCCGCTCCCGAACAAACGGGCCAATTGTCTGGGCATCGCTCAGCGGTGGCGGTGGCGGTGATTTAAATGCAAATTTATTATCATGCAGCCAGCAAAAATAATAAAATACAAAACGAGCCCCATGCAAACACACACACACACACACACACAACTCAGCACACATGAAAAATAGTATAAATAAATGGCAAAAAAATGTTGTAATAATATTTACAAAATGTCTGCTTGCCCTTTTTTTCTGTTTTTCACTTCTTTTTTTTTGTCTTTTATTATTATATATTCTCTTTTGGGTGTTGTTGTTGTTGTTTTGTACACCAGTTTACAGCGTGCAACAATTTTATGGTCACATTTTAATTTTAACATTTGCATTAACATTTTGATTAAACGATTTGCATATTCCCTTCATCATCATTAGCATTGTCATTGTCATAATCGAGCCGGCAGCAGCAGCCTCATCGTAAACATGTGCAGTTGCCTTAAAACTATTAGATTAATTAAGCTAATTAGTAAATGAATTTACCGCACATTTAGTCGGCATCATCAATCAATGGTTATCGAAAGGCAGCCGCAAGCAACATATCGCTGCGCTGCTGCAGCAACGTTAGCCGTCTGTCTGCATGCCACACACACAAGCGGCGTGCCACACCAAGGCCAGCAACATGCAGCACGACTCGGTTGCAGCTCATGGCCAAGCAGCCTCCAAAGGTATGTGCCAAGGCTGCCCAACAACAACACGCTGGCAAATTGACGCAAATGCTGCCAACTTACTGTTGGCCATATTGAATCAAGACATTGACAACATGCAACCAAATCTAAAAAAAAATTGAAATAAAATAATACAAATTTGGTTTTTAAATTTGGCATCCCAATTTCAATATTAAAACTTATTTAATGATTTTATGAAAATTTTAAAATATTTTTTAAAACTTCTCAATTCAATTCTCAATTTAAATGCATATTTAAATTTGGCAACACACTTTTTTTTGTCCGTTTTTAGTTCAATAAAATTTGATCGATTTTAGGTAAATACGATTTGAAATCTGAACAATTTGATGTTTCGATTGATTGCGTATATATGTATATTCTTTGAGCAGTATCTGCGCTTGGCTCTGCGGCCATGTTTGCTTTGAGCCGATTCGAGTTTTCAGGCCAAGGCGCAGATATCGTTAGTCATTCGGTTTATGTGTGCGCATCGCTGCAAATTCCGGGGCCAACTTATCTTTGAGCAAAACTGTTGTTTAAGTTTGCCATTTTTCAACAACTCATCAATCTGTGCTCGCTTCTATTGCTTTAGTCGGCCTGCTGCCGGCTCTGCCCGGAAACGTCAGCCTTGGCGCGGGCTAGGGGTTGGGGTTAGAGGAGGGGGGCTGGGACTAACTTATGCGAGGCACGCACTCACCGCAAATGCAGCAGCATCAGTCTTCGTCTGCAGCACCCTGGGCATCGAGTACGTCTGTAAAGCGTATGTTGGGCAAATATGGCAACGTTTTTCCTGTTTTTTTTTTTTTTTTTTGTTTTTGCCTTTTTCCAGTTGCCGTCTCGCTGGTTGCCTGAGCATAGGTTCTTCTAGGGTCTTCTAGCCGTGACATTTGCCGCTAAAGTTTCACTCAAGTGCTCGGAGCCGCTGTTGCCAATGACGCCAAAAACTTTTTTATTATGTATTTTGTTCGGTTTTTATTATTCATCTATCATCGTCGTTAGAGTTTAATAGAAAGTTTAAAAGTCATCATCGCAGCGCCAATGACTTGCAAGCATTTCACTGTCATCTGCCCATATGGCAGTCCTGCCACATGCCACGCCCATAACTCGCATGCCATCGCCTTTGACGGGGGCCAGAAAGCCAACACGGCCAACACGGCCTGTCATTAGCCGCCCGGCCAAAAGCATTTCTGCCAGCCAGTTAACTATTCGGCTGGCTGGCAGCCAGCGCATGCCGAGCGAGTCCCTGTTTTTAGATAAACAATGCAATTTACGACAAACGTTTCATTAGCATTGAAGATGCCGCTTTTTACCGAGCGCGCCCCACAATTGCCCCGCACCGCCCGTCGAGTTGTCGTTAGTGTTAATTAAGTTGGCGCAGATTCAAGTGCCAAAAGTGCAACAGCCATAAAAGCCGCATCGGGCTGTGAATGGAGTTGAAAGTTTTGCACAGAGGCAGTGGAAAGCAGTTTAAGCACCATTTTGTTGTTGCTTTCATTTGCAACAACATGTCGCAACATAACTCTGGCCGCAAAATTCAATAAAAATGCGTTGCAAGCGGCCATGAGACGTTTATGGCCCCGTCGGCCACGCATGCAAAAACCAAAAGAACCGCAAAGTGTTTCTAATAAATTGTGTAGCAACAACTTTGGCTACAACTACAACAAGTGTTTAAATTTATCGCAACTGCGATTTGCCAGCCCCCTCGCCACCCTTCTTCTATAACATGCTCGCTCAAAGTCTGCTGCTGTTTGTGTGCGAAATAAACTAGTACGAAAAATATGCTCATTATCTGAATACCCTGTAAAAAAGTTGAAACAATAATACCAAAATAAGAGCTTATTAATTTCCATTAACATTTATATAATTGATTTGTATAAACTTGCAGCTAAAATAAGTATAAAAACTTTGAAAGTTCATTAAAACTTTTTTTAATCTAAAAGCTCCTCAAAGTATATAAAAATAATGCTTCTCAATTTATGTTATTCAACAAAACTTTTGACTTGATGACTCAATTTTGAGCTAGGAACTTTGAAAGCTGCTAAAAGCTCTATTTCAGGATTAATCTCTAAAAGTTCTCACCTTGCAGTTAGTTGCATTTTCATATACTTTTTATTCTGCAGCATGTTGTTTCCTCTAGCTGAAATACCTCAATTTTAGTTTGTAGCTAACAGAGCTTTACAATATTTTACATGAGCCAAGCCCGAGGGCCACTCTGTAAGCGCGATGGTCATGGCTGGCGCTGACTAAACAACAACAATAACAACAACTGTGGCTGCCAGCAGCAGCAACAGCCACAGCAGCAGCAACAGCAACAACAACAAAAGCCACGAAGAGCAATTATGATATCGGCCATGATTTTGTGGGCAATTGGCTTTAATGGCTGGCGGGCAGCCTCCACACACACACACACACACACACACAAACACTTTACAGTGTGAGGTTAAATTTATTTAAACGCTGCCAAATGGCAAACGCCAGTCAATCGACGGCGGCAACTGTAGCCCCAGCTATTTAAATGCGGAGCCTCCAATAAATGCGCCGGGCACTTGGCCAACATTAGAATCAGCCGAGAAGCCCAGTGCAGCCAAGTTTTTGATGCGCTGGCAGCGGAACTGGTGCTTTGTTTTTGCGAAAGGGATTTTGAATTTACTTTTATATTGCTTATATGATAATCGTTTTGCATTAAAAACCTTCGTCCACCCACGATTTTCGAATCTATTTTCGTTGCGCCTTTTGCTGTTGCCAAAAAAAAAAGAAACAAAAAAATAAAATGGGGAAAAAAAGAAGAAGCTTGTATTTATTTATTATTCAAAGTGTTATCGGCGACGGCGGCTGTGCGGCCAAAAACGGCTGGCCTGGCAGTCGGAGCCCCCAAAGGATTAGTTATGATAAATGTGTTTTATAAGCGTGACACACACACACACACACAGGCCTCAGTCCCCACTGGGGTCCTGGCCCATTTAATGCAGAGATAATGAGTTCCTTTGTTGGCAATATGTCAAATCGCTGGCCCAATATTTTAGCCTCGACTGGAAAGCGGCAAATGCAAAATACGAAAGGATTCTGATTCGATTTAACGTTTGCTTTCTGCCACTCTTCTACCCATACTCGCCTTTCGCTCTTCCTCTTGTTGTGTGCGCGTCGAATCATGTTAATTGCTGCGGCCCCAAAGCACCCAAATTGCCCACTCGAAACTGCACGAGATTAGAGCCGACTACATAAATCAAGCAAAGTTACCCAAATTAAGCGCCGACTGTAGACTGAACCAATGATTAGAGCGAATCTTAAGAAGGCCAATCAATTAAAACGCTTTTCGATTTATATTCATTGTGCCCGAAAATCAGCCAAGCAGACAGCAGGGATTATCCTAAGTTTTCAGCAACATATGGAAATAGTTAAAGGAAAGATTCATGCATTCAATACTTAAACATGTTTTAATGCATAAAGCAATAGATACAAATTTTTAAAACATATAGTTTTAAGCTGATTAAAGGTATCAAATAGAAAACAGAATTAGAATTAGAGCAATCACTGTACTCATTCATTCTGTTACCTTCCTTCCTTTATATCCCCTTTAAGTCTGCAAGAATTAAAATTAATATTTATGTTTTTATATATTATTTTTGTTCTTTTTATCTATATTTAGCCTCAGTATAGATTGCGACATGCTTTATCCCCTGCCAGTCAGGCAGCTGCAATTATTTAAGTCAGCTCGATAATCGATTCAGCTTTTGCTCGCACCTCGCTTCCGACCGTCATCGAGGAATTTATATTGCTATAGCAGCTACTCCGGTTTTATTGTTGTTCTTTTCATATTTATCTTACGTTTTTTGTGCATTCGGTTACTCGTCCACCAAGTGATATGAGTGTATTTAACTTTCGCAATGTCCGACCGTTCGTCTCAGATCTCTCAAATCCATAGCTCCCATATTTCAAACTCCCATAACTTTGCCAAAATTAAACCGATTTTCATGTTTAATGGCATTTTGGACATGATTTATCTTCTAGATTAATTCTACATCTGAAAAATATGCATTAGTGAAAATAAAATTTTTTTGAATTTTTTTGTCAAAAAATCATGTACTCCCCCCTTCTCATTTATGAAAAAAAAAATTTTTTTTTAGCTTAGAATTAGAAAATTTTATTTTTATTCGATTGTGGGTGTCCAAATTAGTATAAAAAACATAATTAAAGGTGATTCTGGGGTGGTCAAATTTTTCGTCAAAAATCATGCCAAAATTTACAAAAATTTTGACAAGTAATGCTCTCAAATCCATAGCTCCCATATTTCAAACTGCTATAACTTTGCCAAAACTCAACCGATTTTTATGTTTGAGGGCGTTTTAGTCATGATTTATCTTCTAGATTGATTCTGTATCTAAAATATATGCATTATTGAAAATAAAATTTTTTTGAATTTTTTTGTCAAAATATCATGTACTCCCCCCTTCTCATTTTTGAAAAAAAAAAATTTTTTTTAGCTTAGAATTAGAAAATTATATTTTTATTCGATTCTGGGTGTCAAAATTAGTATAAAAAACATCATTTAAGGTGATTTTGGGGGGGTCAAATTTTTCGTCAAAAATCATGCCGAAATTGACAAAAATTTTGACANAATTCTACATGTAAAATATGTGCATTTTGAGAAAAAAATTTTTTTTTAATTTTTTACCAAAAAATCATGTGGTCCCCCCTTATTCATTTTCAAAAAAAAAAAATTTTTTTTTAATTAGATTTCCGAATTTATGTTTTTATTCGATTGTGGGTGTCAAAATTAGTATAAAAAACATAATTAAAGGTGATTTTGGGGGGGTCAAATTTTTCGTCAAAAATCATGCCGAAATTGACAAAAATTTTGACATGTAAAGCTCTCGGATCCATAGCTCCTATATTTTAAACTACTATAACTTTGCCAAAACTGAACCGATTTTTATGTTTGAGGGCATTTTAGCCATGATTTATCTTCTAGATTGATTCTGTATCTAAAATATATTCATTATTAAAAAAAATTTTTTTTTTAAATTTTTTGTCAAAAAACCATGTACTCCCCCCTTATACATTTTGAAAAAAAAAAAATTTTTTTAGCTTAGAATTAGAAAATTATATTTTTATTCGATTCTGGGTGTCAAAATTAGTATAAAAAACATCATTAAAGGTGATTCTGGGGGGGTCAATTTTTTCGTCAAAAATCATGCCAAAATTGACAAAAATTTTGACATGTAAAGTTTCGGATCCATAGCTCCTATATTTCGAACCGCCATAACTTTGCCAAAACTGAACCGATTTTTATGTTTGAGGGCATTTTAGCCATGATTTATCCTCTAGATTGATTCTACATTTAAAATATATGCATTATTGAAAATAAAATTTTACATGATTTTTTGACATTTCGGCGATTTTCATGCTTAATGGCGTATTGTTTATGGTTGAAAAATTGTATTAAAAAATACAAATATTTTTGGGTTATATGTTTTGGTCTTTATACACTGCGAAGAAGCATTGCGGCTGTACCCGAGTGCATCGTTCTTACGTTTTTTTGGTCTGTTGGGCTGTCTCTGGCTTATGTTATAATTAAATTAAATGCCCGAGCGGAGGCGTCTGACCTTGTTTGGCTCAAATCCCACTACCCGTCCGTTCTGTTTTTGGCCAATTTCAAATTCTGGTAATCGCGTGTCGCGTCCGCGTGACTCGAAGCGTTGGCTAATAAATATTTCACTTAATACACGATTTTCACGCCTACCTCGGGCAGCACACATACATATAAATACATTTGTGTGTGTGTGTGTGTGTGTGTGTACAACAATGTCGCCAATTGTGAATGTTGCTGTTGTTGTTGCCACTCGAGTGAATTGTTACAAAACGTTTACACCATTTTTCTTCAGGCGGCGCTTTGTCAGCGCTTTGTTGCAAGTGCCGAAAGGTGGGCGGATTCACGCGAGGGGCAGAGGGGCGGAGGGGGCGTGCCACCAAATGCCAGCGGGCCTCGCTCCAAATGAGTTGACATGCAAAGTGTCAGTATAATTTTGAAATATTAATCACATGCCGCACAGCTGCAACAGCTCGCAACTGTGAATGTGCGCCGCGACCATTGTGAATGGAAATGTTTGCCAAGGCCGGGCATCAAATGGCCACCCTAATATGCCTGGCCAGGACGAAACTATTGTTGCCCAACATATTACGTTACATGCGAGCATTACACACACACACAAACACACACACAAACACGCCGCATAATCAAATAGAAAACTCGAGAGCAGCTGAGTGGTGCACAAAGCGAGTGAGTGGGTGAGGTGGGTGAGGTTGTACTATTGTTGCTTGCCCTGGCGTAAAGCAATTAGTGTTGCATTTTATGGCCTTTAATGTGGTAATGGTTTCGGGTAATTAACAATTATGTCTAACTACAAATGCGACACGTTGCCGATTGCGTGCGTTCTACACTTACTTACCTCACCCCCCCTCTCTCTCTCTCTCCTCTGACTGCCATTTCTCTGAGGTTATTACAAAATTTTGCATATTTGAAGTGGCGCCACAAAGTCAAAAGCTTGCTGCAGCAAAAGCAACGTCGCCGCCAGCTGCAGCGAAACGAAATTAGCCATAGCTGTGACTAAGTAAGTGGTTTGCTTATTGTTGCAGCATTTCGTTGAGCATTGTGCGATGCAACATTAAAATTTCACAAATTTCCAGTCGACTCGCTCCCTCTCTTTCTCTCTCTCTCTCACTCTTGGCCACTTGATTGCCCCACCCACAGATTAATTGCCCATGCAAATGTCGCACTAGAAAGCAACGCAAAAGAGACAGAGACAGAGAGAGAGAGCTAGAAAGAGACAGAGTTAAAGAAGTTGCTGCCGCCTAATGAGGCACCAAGAATATTAACAATTTACGACTACAAATATTGCGCTTTTCAGATTTCACTTGACAAATCGCCAGGCATTAAAATTAACAAACAAAAAAAATACATCAAAATAAAAGCTATTAAAAATTAAACTTTTATTTATAGCAGTTGATTTTTTTGTTTTTTTTTTTGTAGGTGCGTCGCAGCTGAGCGGCGAATTAAATTACCAAACAGCTTAATAAGCCAATTTATAACGTCTGGCAACGCTGCATCGTTAAGTCGGTATATATATAGTGATATATATATATATTACACGAATTTGGCTAATTAAGTGATAAAAAGCTGCTTGTTGGTAAACTCTGAAAAGGGTTGTCAAAACATTTGCAGAATTTTATCAGTTAATCAATTTGTTTTTATATCAAACAAAACAAGCCACAAAATTACTAAGATCGAATTTTTAGAATGTGAGAAATAAACTATAATAAAAAAAATATTTTATGAAATATTATAAAAAAAAAATTAGTGTAAGAAAGTAAATTTTTGGTACTCAGAATCTATTTTCCTTAAATAATTATATTCTTGGTCAGCATCAATCGACATATTCAACTTTCTGTCTGTCTGTCTTACGTTTAATAAAATCGACGAATCAATTTTAATAGTATCAATTTTTTTTATGTTTAATCGAAGAATAATCGTTTTTCGTTATATATTCTAATCCACAAATCTACACAAATATTAATTCTCCCCTTAAAATCAATCCATAAAATCTTTATTGTTATCAATTTCTCTTATTTATGTTGGAATATTTAGCAAAAATAAATACAAGTAATATTTTACTTTATTATTTAAGCTACAGTTTGGCAAATTTCTTGCCAGACACAAAAAAAAACCAAAAATTTTGTAGGAATTAGTAAAAAAAGAAGTTTTATGCTTTGCTAAACTCAAAAAAAACTGCAAATATTTTCAATTTTTGAGCTAGATTAAAAGCTGCTGAAATGCAAGGCGAAATTTCTTTTATGAAATATAATTTGAATTGTGTTTTAATAGTCTGAAAATGGGCGCTTTAAGGGCACACTTTGAAAATTAGTTTTGGCAAAGCGCGCAAAGTGCATAGATTAAACGCTATCAAAAATACATTAAGTTTCTAATGCTCTAGCAAATATGTTTAGCGCCCGCCCAGCGACCAAATGATCAATGATGACCCGATGGCCAGTTACCCACACACACACATACACACACACACACACACGCACACCAGCTAAACATGCGCTGCGGTCTGTGTTGGCCAATGCAAAAAGTCTATTAACGCACACGAAACTGTTAATTTCGCTGATGCAATTTCGGCTCAATTTATTGTGCACCCACAAACACTGGGCAACAACAACAACAACAGCAGAGTACCGAAAATAAATAGATTGCACAAAACTAGTAAATACTCAACTAGCAAATACCCTGTACTCAAAATGCATATATGTATATTCTCGATTCGTGCAGATTTGCACAAAACCGTGTTACCCTCATTTTAGCCCATTTATGTGGCATATAAAAAGCTGAAATAATGCGTTGAAACGAGTCTCGGTCGCACCCAAATTGAAAAGCCAAAGTACATAACAACAAACTGGCGGATATTCCCCCCGTCCCGCCACGGCCCGCCCCTT
>SCDT01001254.1:0-21682 GCA_004143765.1 Drosophila melanica
GCGACACTATTCAAATATTCCCGTTTTCAATGCTTGTATAAAATATTATTAATTTTGTTAAACAAGATTTAAATTAATAAATATATAAAATGAGTGTTAATACTTTTGTGCTAATCTAGATTGATGTAAAACGTGCTTCTGAGACTAGTTTAGTTTTTATTTTAAAGTTTTTGTATGCCATACTGAGATCGCGATTATATGAAATTAAAAAAAATGTGTTAAAAATAAAAAAACTTATTTTTTGGCCATTTTATGCTGTCACTCGTTTCTTTTCTCACCCTTAACTTTTCTAAATATCTATATTTGCGTTGGCAGATTTCGAAGGAATCATTTTTACATATATGTATACATGTACATACATACATATGTACATACATATGTATTTTGAGAACACCCTGTCTGGNCTGCGCGTTGGCAGATTTCGAAGGAATCATTTTTACATATATGTATACATGTACATACATACATATGTACATACATATGTATTTTGAGAACACCCTGTCTGGCCTTCACGGAAATTCCCCTAAATGTCAATTACAAGGCACTGCTTTCATCCGCTAACCTTCAGAACACCGCAAAATGTCAATTTAATTATGCAAATGCATACAAAAATAGAAATTATAAATCAAAATGCTAGACTATGAGATACCCTGTAAACAGTAATGTATAACAAAATTTAATAATATTAGACCTGCCTTCACCCTGAGTTTAAGGTATCTATACACGTACGAAATAAAACAGATTAATTGATCCTAACATCCCGTTATCCATTTTTTTTTGGCATCTTATAAATGTGCAGTACAGGGTGCGTAATCTTATCAATATCTTTAAATATAAGACAGACAATGTCGTCGTCGTCGCTTTACGAGTTGGGTCAATGGCGTGTTTGGCCAAACAAAACTGGGCCGCGGCCGCCGCCGCCGTCGTCATTTTGGTGGGGAGCATGCGCGTAAATAAATCACGTGATGTTTGGACTGAAGCCGCCCGGCCCATAGTCAACAATGGCCACGTAGACCTTGCCTAGAGCCAAAGCGTGCAAGAAGTGTTCATACACAAAGGGGATGGTCGTGGGGGGAATTATGTCGCTATGCTGCCGCTACAGCTGTGTACAGCATTGTATACATACAAAGAATCACGCGATGCTGCTCGCTTGGGCGTGTGCATCTCTCTTAGAAAGAGAGAGAGAGAGTGAAAGAAGAGGGAACATAAACAATTGGTATTCATTCCGCGTTTCTATGTGTGCGTTATCAAATGCGGAAGATTCTTTAGATGACAAATGTTTACAATTATACAAAAATATATAAATAAATATAAACATATACATATGTATACATCTAAAATTACAAAACAATTATTAGATTGTTAGCTCGTATAAAGGGTAGCCATTTTGTGACGACACTTTTTTCCCACAAAATTAAAGCACCATACCTCTTAACCCACATGAAATAATTATTAATTACAATCAGAACAGACTGTCATCCACTGTGATGGCTCACTGTATCCGTGTATACTGTATTGCATATCCATAACGAATCATTATTGTCTAGACCGATCAGCCAATAAACCGGTTAAACCGGCCTGCGTAGAAAATCTAATAATGGTAAACAAGCGCAGCGCTATATAATTAGATACATTATAGTCTCTCGATATATTATTGCGTTTCAATGTTTAATTAAGCATTTACTCATACAAATTTCGCTTTTTGTTAGCCTTGAACCTGAACCAATTCAAATGAATTAAACTTTACTTAGCTATCTATAGACGAACTATTTTTATATACAACTAAAATGGGCGATAAGTCAGTGGAATTTAATTGGCGCAAGTCAGCGACGGGAGTTAACTAAAGAATGGCGCAACGAAAGTTAAATTACCGTTAGGCCATAATCACAGCTATGCACACACGATCATACATACACACACACATATGTGGTACGTAAGTATGTTTATACATATATCAAGTCGACTCACCATCCATCGCACCATACGCGTACTTCCTTTTTTGTACCGTTGCATTTGTTATTGCTGGCATCGCCGTTGCCGCTGCAAGTACCGTTCACTAATTTGTCACTCATTATTGTTAAATTTTTTTAAAATTTTTTTCGATTACAGATTGTCCCAAACCAGAATCACAAATAATGCATATATATGCGGATTTATAAATACACTGAAAATACCGAACTAAGAGCACATTAATTGATTATACGAAAAAAACAGAGGCGACGTGCACACTTCGAGCGCCAAGTGTTGTTTGAGCCTAGCTGTGTGTAGGCTCAATATTTTTATTTCGACAGCCCTGACGCAGCTACTTAGTTTTGTTTTGCTTATCAGCGCGCAAAAGCTTCGTTGTTTTCTTTAGTGTGTGTAATTTGGATGTTCTAGCTAGGGGCGTTTAAAATGTATTGATAAATTTACGTCCCCTTAAAAGAAGACTAACAGCTGACTGCCAGTGTGGCCAGAGCAATACTATCGTAATACTGTAATACCAAATAAACCATTCGCAAAAAATAATTACATTCCAATTATTACCATTAGCGAATCGGCAATATAATACATTTCATATCTTAACAATTATCGTATAAATAGGTATATATAATTGAAAAATATAGATATACATATTTATAAAAACAAAAAAAATAACATCTCATGAATGTTTTGTAAATATAAACATTTTCATCGGTGAATGAAAATCTAGAAAAGCACCATCGCATAAACGGTACTCAATGCTTCTTCTTAACATACCGACAAGTGCCGCGATTTGTTGCTCCCAAGGAAATTTGTTTTTCGTGCGTTCTAAAAGAAAATAAGTAAATTAGAGTCTAGGATAAAATGTGTGCGTACACATTACAAGTAATAACAAGCAAACAAGGCTGCGTGAATCATGTCAGGTTCGGTTTCGGTATTGTTTAGTAGACAGACCCAAGAGACAAACTTTTTTTTATTTAAATTTCACGTGCTAAATTCCGAAAAGTATATCTTAACAGTTTGTCTAAGACTTTCTTTTTCACTTTAAACGCTGCCTCGTAAGCTCGTGGCGAAGTTTATTGGCTTCGCGTAATTCGCGGTGCTTAAATATTGACAACAAAATGTCGACACGGAGAACAGTTACCGAAGCTTCGATGCGAGAATACGCTGCAGCCGAGGAGCGTCTTCTTGACCTCTTCTCGCCGCTCTCCGACTCAGAACAGGCGCCTGGTTCCGACACTACGCAACAGAATGATCCCTCAAAGGACAACATGCTGCAGTTCATATCAGATGATTCGGACATACACAGTCTGCTAGCTAGCGCCGATAGCATCGATTTCAAGGGCTTCTATGACGGATGTCAGGATTACGTCGATGAAGTGGCTCCCACACGAGAGCCAAAACTTCAATCACTTATTTTTGGTACTTTCCGTCACGTCGACAACTTAACAGACTGCCCATCAACAGCCAATGAAGCTCTTCGAACACAGCCACTGATCACAAGTGAGTTGGCCACAGGCACAAATTATAGAATTACACAATATTTTTACAAATTTTACCTTTAAGGTGCGCCTATTGCAGTTCTGGAGGCAGGCAAATCTGCCGGCTTTATGCTCACGAATGGCAACGAGCAGGAGGATCAGCGGAACGAGGATCAGCTAACGATTGACAGTCCAAATGTTATAAGTGAGTCGCATGGCGACTGTGCTGTATACGATGACGATAATGTTGTCCTGCTGTCGGATGACAACTGCTGCGAGATAATCGTTTCAGCTCATGGCGTGAATACGGAACATGAAATGGAGCGTGCCTACTTGATGGGCTTGCAGCCTGTTTCTGAACAGCTCAACAATGGCACGAGCTACGGCAGTGATTTATGTCCAGTCGAAGAGGGTGAGGAGCCACCTATCATGGCGCATGTTTATCTCAGTGATGCCGCGCTAGATCAGCAACAACAGCAGCTAATGCTCGATGCAGCCGAAGAGGAAGCCCATCAAGTTAGTGGCTCATTTGTCGATGATCGGGCGGACATTTGTGAGGTGTACGATCACGAGCTGGAGGACCAAGACGATGAGAGCGAAGTGAATGAACAGCTGCAACTGCAGCAGGTGGACATTGAGCAGCAGCAGCAGTTGGACAATGCCAACGCTGTTGAGGAGCTGCAGCAGCACAACAGTGCCAACAATGTCGAAGACCTGCCGGAGACACAAGCTGCACCTGTAATACCGCACAGTAGCACCACAGAGTTCCCAGTTAGTTCCACTTCAATGCCGTTTGGCAGCGACTACGATGATTACGATGATGAGCTGGGCACCGCTGAAGGTCGATCCCCGCCTGTGCAGCGAAAGTATGTGCCACTGCTGAAGAACACGCTCTCCGCGGAAGCTTTGGATCGTCGACTGGCGTTCATACGTCAGTCGCAGCCGCAGATGAGTCTCGCCGAGAAGTTGGCAATTTGGAATTGTGCGCACAGCTGCGAAGCCGTAGAGGATGTGGAGAATTTTGAATCTGTATTCGAACAGCATGAGGCTGAGCCGGCCAAGCAGCCCAAGTTTGATGAATTCTGTGAGGTTTTGCGACAGAGCTTGAGCAATATGGCCAACTCGATACAAGAACGCTCCGCGGGCGATTCTCTCCACGCAGCTTTAGCACCAGATACACCATACTCTAGCGAAGATGCAGCCAGACAGAAGAGACCGTGTTTAAGGCGTTTACTGCACACAATGCCGCCGGCACAGCCGGCCGAGCCAATTGTGGTGGACGATGATGACGAGGATGACGATGATTGCTTTGAGGTAATGGTCAATCCATCATCAACGACCTTGGTGCCCAAGCTTCACAGAACAGTGGAGCAGAAGGAACCTTACCTCAAGACGATACAAACTCAAACAACTCTGCCACCTCCGCTGGTAACAAAGGAAACATCTACAACAGATCTGGTCATTAATCGTATGCCGCCATCCGAACCAACAGAGAGCAGCGAACTTGATAAAATTGCTTCAAATGTACAGCACAAATCGGAATTGCAACGGGAGGACAACGAAAGCCTCCAAAATATGCTGGATCATCATCATCATCAGCAGGAGCAGCAGCAGCTAGTACACGAATACACGAATAAACGCCCACCTACAGGTAAAATTCTGTTTCACGCTCGTAAGCACATGGCACAATATATATTTGGCCAAACTTCAATTAAACTAGATCGAGGTCACTCGAGTATAAGATACTCTCTAGGAATTGCTGTCAAGTGGCTATCAAATTATAAGATTTATTTATATATTTGATTATATACATTTGTATTTACATATGTATGTGAACCAAAACAAATTTAAACAGCTCAGTGTGGGACCGAGGGGTGTGCGGCTTAGACTTTTTATAAATATACGTTTCGTTTTTTTTGAATGTTTATCTTCAACTTTCCCAGCAAACCAGATCTTGAAGACATATATATATATATATGTGTGTATATATATATGTCTGTCACATACGCTTACACAAATCCATTATACCCTGCTCACTTTCAATGGGTGTACTATATAAAAAGAAGGTGCCGATAATTATAATTTCAGATTGAAATAATTTTATAATTGTTCAAAATGCCCACGTTTAGCCATTCTTTCTCTTTCTAACTTTATCTGTTTCTCATTTCATAGGCAACTCGCGGACAATCCGTGAAAATAGCGTCGAATGCCACAACGATACGCAGTTTTATGAGCAGCATGAATTTTGCAACTACCTTGGCCTAACTGGGCTGGAAACGGCCAATGCGGTGGCCAACGCGATGCGGGAACTGGCCAGCAGTAGCGTGGCCCGTCGGTCGTTGCGAGTGCGGACACAGCAGCAGCTCGACAGAATGCGCAACGATGTGCGAAGCAACCGACGAATACGACAGCAGCAGCAACAGCAGCAACAGCAGCAGCAGCAGCAGCAGGAAGAGCAGCAGCAAGAACAGCAGCAGCAGCAACAACAACAGCAGGAACAGGATACGCACCTGCTGGATCTGCAGCTGTCAGAGAAGTCAGGCAAACAGCTGAACTCTGATGCCAGCAGTATCTGCAGCAACAACAGCAGCACCAAGAAAACACCCTGGAGCTGCCGCTCAGCAGCCCCAGCCAACAGCAGCACATTAATCTATCCGCTGCCCGCCGCAATCAGCACGGCTCCCATAACGCGGCCAACCGTTGAATACTATTATCGTGCCCAGGTTGCAGACGAGCATGAGCAGCATAGCAATGCCATGATGGTGACTAGAGATTGTCATGCAATGTCCTTGGAGGCGGCATTCGCGAGGGTCTATGCCGCTGCGGCGCCCGCCCAAAAGGATCTGCACGAGTGCATGCAGAATCGATTGCGCCAGGCGCGCGAAACCAAGCCTTCCATTTACATAGTGCAGTCTCTGAATAATGGCAGCACCAATCGTGGCACAACCAGCCCAGCGAATGCGTCACCGGACCGCCAACAGCACAGCCAAAAGAACGAGCAAGGCGATGCAACGAAGATGCCGCGAAAGCCGACCAAAAAGTCAACGCCGAAGGCGTCAAAGCGTCGTCGCACCACAGCCGGTGGCATCACTGCGACAGCACAGCCCGAACGCGAGCTAGTCACACGTTCAACCACACACATGAATTCGAAAATGTTGCGAAATCGCAAAGTCAGCTTGCTGAAGACCTACGAGCTGTCGGACACGGTGCCGCTGGGACGGAGCAAGCAGCGTCTGAGCGGCGGTACGACGTCAGCTGGTGGAAAACGCAACAAGAAGAGTCTGAAACAATTGACAGAGGTGGTGGTCAGTCACGGAGCGTCGCAACCGTCTCGCACAGATCAGCAGCCATCTTCGCCCAAGCCCAAAAAGACGCGGCCCCTCCAAATAGAACAAAAGGCGATGACGAAACGGAAGCGTTCACGAACCAAATCGCTGCCATTGCCGCTGGACACAGAGCGACAAACAGCGGGAAAGGCTGATGCGAATGCAGACGAGGGTAAAGGTGAGATGCGCTTCATGCAGAAGCCACAGGTGTTGATGGACACACGCGAGTTTATCTCGAATCGTGTCGCTGTTAGTCCGCCCGCTTACAATACCGCAGTGCATCATTATGTGAATGCAGTGTGTCAGCCGAAGGAGCAGCATCCTTTGCTGCAAGTGCCAGAAGTGCCACAGGCGCCAGTAGGTTTCTTTGATCTGCGCGGAGCCTATGCAAAACTACCGAAACCTTCATTACTTTACCCGCCATTATCGCCGCCACCTTCGCAGCGGGCGCCGCACTTTTCGCGGCGAGCTCGGCAAATTGCCGGCACAGCCTCCAATCCTGCTGCCATGCCCGATATTCAGTTGACGCCACCAGGTGGACTTTTGTCCCTGACCAAGGGATCGACCGCGCTACGCAACCCGCTGGCGGGCAAGAATGGCAAAGTGCTCTACATATATTACGAACTGGAGCAGCTCATCGTTCTGCAG
This sequence comes from Drosophila melanica, assembly GCA_004143765.1. Taxonomy (NCBI): domain Eukaryota; kingdom Metazoa; phylum Arthropoda; class Insecta; order Diptera; family Drosophilidae; genus Drosophila; species Drosophila melanica. The sequence goes on from SCDT01001254.1 coordinate 7,418, forward strand.
GAGAAACTGGTCTCGTTTTGGAAGTATTCCAAGATCTTCAACGTACTGAACAAGACGACAGCCGAAGAACAAAATGCCACAGCGAACCAACAGCACGCATTTAACGCATTTATCACAAACTCAAGCCAGAATACGCGCAAAAACTCCGCAGACACGGCTAAATCTGACGAGGAATCTGAAACGCGCTGGATACATTTGGGTGAAACGCGTCGCGTTACAAATGGTGAGAACTTAACGAAATTAATCGATTGATTTTAAATATGTATATAATTTGTATAAATCCAATAGATATAGAAATTAATACACCCCATTGCAATCGGCTATGCGCGCACAACTCGACGCCCGTTTACGTTGAGATGCGCAGCCATCCGCTGGAGCATCACAAGCGGGAGAGTAAGCTTTTATCGCTGTACGTGAATGTCTACTATTATTGCGAGGAAGAAATGCGCCCCAAAATGCATTCCGTCCATCTCGATGCTGTCAATTGGTAACTTTAAATACGCACTATCCTCTCTCTCTCTATATATATAAACTGTATTTTCTGATGTCTCGTTGATTAGCGATTGGAACCAGGTGATCTATACGAGCATTGCAGAGTCGCGCTACTTTGTAATGGCCTGGCAGCAGGAGCTGCTTGTTGGCAAGCCGCGGGCTGGCATTTGTAAGTATTCGCTGACGCCTACACTGGATACGCTGGCCAGCATACGGGAGTTCAAGCAGCTGCGCCATGAGCTGAGTCACATTGAGTGCCTGACTGAGGATCGCTTGATTGGCTATGGTCAGTCGCGCATAACCATTTGGGATCATCGCAGCGGCGATACTTTGATGAACTATGATTTTAACTTTAATCTTGGTCACAATCTGGGCGTCATGCACTTTCCTAGCTTTGACATCGATCAAAGCAACTTGCTCGTCTTGTATCAGCATGTCATGGAGTCCAACAAGTGGCCTGAACTGCGTATCATCGCCTGCGAGTTGTCGCATGCCACACCCTCGCATCGTGTGCTGCACGTCCACCGTCTGCCTTCGCCGCAGTTTGACTGTCACTTGGTGGCCATCAATACGGGCGATCATCTAATACTTAAATCGCCGAACGATGATGAAATCTGGATTAGCACCTCTGATCCTCGACAACTCACATACTTGGCGCCCCAAAACAATCAACGTTTCTACACACGGCAAAAGTCTCAGATCATCACTGTAACGCCGAGCACTCTAGTGGTGGACAGCATTGCTAATCATGTGCTGAAACTGGCTGCAGATCATCAGCAGAATATAATGATGCAGGCCATGAAGATGATGGCATCATCTGGTACCCAGATACCTGTTTCTGTGTAGGCGACATATCCATGAAACAAAATCCAATAACAGTAACACAAAATTTCCCGTGTTTTACATGTAACTCGGATATACAAGTAAATATACATTTTAGTTATTTTTATGAACCCCTTAACCTTAACGGTAACCAAAATTTGTTCGTCACACCATACCAGATAATTCTAAATATAAATCTATAAATTACAGATGCTCTTGATGTAGTATCATTACTAACCACCTGCTTAGTTAAGCCTTATAGCCATATACATACATATATATATATGAAAGAAAATCTCTATCAAGCATAGAAAATGTGAAAACCAGTTGATTTATTTGTGTAATTTAGCTTAAGATTTTGAGTTGTGTTAATTTTTATTTTCTAAAAGAAAAACAAAGCTTTAGGCTTAACTCTAGCATAATGCTAGCTATATACTATTATATAAAAGGGAGAGCTCTGAACACAGCAGAAGAGCGTGTTAAATATAGTTACAAATTTATAAAACACCAAATTGAACATTAAAAAATATATATAAATATATATATTTAAAATCATAAATTATGAAATGCATTTTTACAATCGACAGCTGAGGTGGGCGTCCTGCGGCTGAAAAGCACACAGCAATTAATTTAAGCACAGTTAATTAATTGTTTTAAATGATGTATTTTAAACGCATTTGGTATATGAACTAATAAATTTCAACTACATATTCTTTCAATCGTTACAAATACAACATTATGAGCTAATTATTCATTATTACAATTATTATTTTGTTTTTATCCTAGAAGCTAATTTATGTACATAAGATTTAAAGTAAAATTCATATAAAATTTTTTGAAAGTTTATGAACTACAATTACAACTCTATACATACACAATACACGCGTATAAATATCCATACCATATCATACATATTAGTTACACACATGGGCCATACAAACATATAGTAAGGATAGCCCGGCCATTGCATAACGCGTAGTCGTTGCTGCTAGGAAGCTGAGAGTTATGCTAACGCTAGCATGATACGTAACCAAGACGGTGTTTAATTTGAATTGAAATGCTAAAAATTTGTAAACAGCAGTGCCAATGAATCTAATAATCTGCATGTTTCTATTATGAATGATGTTTTAGTTACATTTTTAGGTATTATCTTTAAAAAAGAAGTTTCGCACGAAAGTTAAAACATATATACCTATACATATATATATATGCTTGATTAATTAGTGAAATGTTTATCGAAAAGCACTTTAAAACTTAAGAATGCGCTTTGGAAGCGTTATAGCGAGGGGCCAGACCTTCGTTGAGCATTCACTACAATTCCTTGTCTGGCTTTGTCTTTGGAACCGCCGCCGTCGTCCCCGCCGCTGCTGCTGCTGCTGCCGCTGTTTCATTTTGATGCGCCTCCTTGGCAAGCTGCCACCGCTTGAACTCCACCATTTGCATAAGCCGAACGCGCAGCTGCGAGCGACGCAGCATCGCCGCTGACAGCTTCATAAACTCCAGGTTGTACATAAATACAACGGGTATGGCGACATCGTCTTTGCCATCACCGGACATTGCAAACATGGGTTGCGTTTCGCCGGAAGAACCTGATACATTATCACAGACGATCAGCGCCGCGGCGCCCGCTTTTTGTGCCAATCGCGCCTTGCTCACGAAAGTGCAGTCGCCGCGCTCCGCGACAAGAATCTTGCCGGCCACATTGCCGGCATTCTGCAGCGTCTCGTCGCAGGCGCGCAATGGATTGGCCAGAACAATTTCACCCTCGACAAACCGCTCGCCAACTAGCTCCGGACTGAAGTGTGATGGGCCGGCCATCAGTGCTGTCCAGTCCTGGGACTGATCGTCCACAGCATAAGCAACAGCCTAGAATGTAAGAATGTGTGAGTTAATATCAGTTGTCGGATAACTTTATAGAAAAGTAAGTAAAGAATACATTTAGCTTTTAGGGAGGAATTGAAACATTTTAAATAATTAACCGAACTCGACCCAAACAATGTTCGCCTTTAAAATATATTTTCTATAAATAATAAATATAAACACGTGTCTTAATCAATGAAAATGTTTTAAAAAATTTAAAATTTAAATGAAAACTGTTTATAATACGAAGTTGTTCAAAAGTTGTCCAGCTTGATGCGTGGAATTCATTTAAACTCAGATTTGATTCCATTTAAAACATATAAAGATATCAATTTCAACACCATCCTGTGCATGGTAATATCCTAGAGAAATATCAAACAGAATTCTAAAAGCACTTGAATGTTTTCATTTTTTTTCAGCTTTCTAAACATTTGATTCGCCCAGCACAACTCCCTTTACGCACCTGCAGCTGCGCCAGTTGATTCAGGCTTTGCACTTTGGTAAGCTCCAGCATTTCCTGCATAAACTGCAAGCCCATTTCGCCTTCCTCCTGACTCTTGGCCTGTCGAAGATACAAATGAAAACAAACGTGAATTATAGAACTCTTTACCAGTTGCTGGCAGTTAGTGGAATTAGTAAAGAAAGTTAAGCCGAAAGGAAATGAAAGAACGAATGCTAACGCAAAAGAAAACTTACATTATAGAAACTATGAAACAGTCGCACCTTGCCTTGACTGCGATCGCCTACTGAAACCATGGTGATGCCCATGTCGTATACAGCTCGCAGATGATCCGCATTGCTTGCCTGAAAATCCAGGGCGCTGAGTCGCTTGCCGCTGGTGGTGCGCGGACACGAGCCCGTAATGAAGTTGCGCAATGGTTTGCGTACTTTTTCAGGAAAAAGCTTATTGGAACTGGGGCACGTGCGCATGAAGTCGAGAACATTGTGCTCGTCCGATTGCCGAAAGCCTGTCAGAAATGATATAGTTGCAAAAAAGGTTTCTTTGCATATTCAGTGTACTCACTAAACGTGGAATTCCCTAGCTGTGCAATGGACAGCGGCAACAAATGTGCCTCGGTGGTGAACACAAACTCATCGACGTTGATGATCAAATCCTGTGGCTCGGAAAACAGCAAAAACAAATACTTGAAAGTCTCGGACAGCACAAATGAGTCCATGCGGTCCTCATGCTTGCCGGTGCGCACATCGTTGACAGCCGCATAGCCGCAGGACACCTTAGCATATTGCTGCAGCGTCTTAAGTGCCCGCTTGCCCACCTGCAGATAGTGGTGATCACCAGTGGCGCGATACAAGAAGTACGTGGACTCGATGAACTCGGGCCGCAAATGATGCTGGCCCCAGTGTATCTGAAAGTCGACAGTCCACGCTTCCGGTATGAGGGTGTGCATCTGCATCACCTGGTAGAGCATCTCATGTGTTTGCACCGCCGGTTTCAGGTCGCCCGAAAGCACCTGCAGGCCCGGCCAGAAGGCCAGCAGCGAGTCCATAAAGTTGCGCGATTTGGCATGTGGTCGATGCATTAGCACGTCCAGCAGCATTGGACCCTCACTGACGTACTTCATCACAGCATTGTAGTGGCGATTGAAGCGGGCCAGATACTTATCATCTCCAAGGAGCACATAAGATTTGAACAGATACTCGTAGTAGCTATCGATACCAGCTCCAACGCCCGAATCGCGACGCACCCAATCTCCTGAGTGGACATTAAGCACCGTGCCCATAAGATCAGAGCCACGGTGCCGCAGCTTCCACAGTGCATCCATTGCGGCATGTGCGCGCACCTCGAAGATAGGATCGCCCGTTAGCCTGGACAATGCGGCAAACTCGAGCAAAATAGTGCCGGCACATGCAGTGCACGTTTCCCTGGACTTCTTAAGTTGTGGATCCTTCATGCCCAGTCGGAGATTGACGCGTGCATGAGGTATGCCCGTTGTGGTGTTAAACGCCGGCAGCAGACGGTAGCCCAGCTCCCGGGCCATCTCAAGCATTTCTCCTTTGTACCAGTGCATGACGTCCGCCTGCTTCTGCAGATACTCGGCGAGTATGTGCGCCGACAGGAGCCCGCCCACCATGCGTATATTCGTCTCGAACACCGAAACAATGATATCGCTGTCGAACTGCACGTCGCGTATGACCAGCTTGACCGCATGCTCGAACTCGGCAAAGTCGCCGAGCAGCACCAACGTGTCCAGGGTATCCACTAGCGTCATGGAAAAGCTGCAAATTCGAATAAACGGTTTTAGTAAATCTTAAGAGGTAACAAACCCTAAATAAAATGTGTAATAAGAAGGTATCTTCGACCGAATTTAATATTTACATTTAAATTGGTGATCGGTATCAACAGCTGAATTTTATACACGATACTCGAAATATAATAAAGATACGATTGTTAAGGTTTATAAACTATAGTTTTTATATAATTAAACACACCATAAATACCACTTGTTCATTTCTTATACCCTAAAAAAAAGGGTATTTTAATTTGCCAAGAAATGCTTATGGCACTCTTATTCTTTACATGTTGGCAAGTATTATAAGCATCAATCGACTATCAAAATATATAAGTTGAAATTTGAATTTAAATTAAATTTAGTTGAAATTATCTGCGATACCCAACTTATTCAATACCGTTTGCAAGGGTATATAATATTCGACTTGCTAAAAACAGCTGTGATTTCTTGGTTTATCTAATCATTTTAATTGTCGCTTTAAGCACGTATTTTCGTTTGCGGTACTTACTTCCCCAATATGTCGTCCATGTCGCCGCGCGAAGGTGTCACGCCGCGAAATCGTCCCTTGCAGGAGAGCGGCATCAGCTCATCGGCGGGATAGGCGTTCTCCATGTAGGCGTGATATGCATGATAGAACATCTCGCGCGACTCTTCGCTACACAGCAAAAGAAATAGAAATTGGGAATTATTTAATATGACATCGATACGATCGATATGTTTGAGTATTATGTTACCGCAGCTCAGCGCGCTCCTTGTGCGACATGTTCTGTGTGGGTATCGTGCTCGCATCTTCGGTGAGCACACTGACTATTAGCAGGAGGAGAGAGAGCAGCGGTGCCAGCAACAGGAATTGCTGTGCCGTATTAAACGACGACGACCTCATCGTACAATCAAGCTGGAACTGGAACTGGAACTAGGGCCGAAGCTTGAGCGGAGTGCTAGCTCCAATTGCAAGCAGCTGGTGCTGTTCGTGATTCGTTTTTGGCAGCCACAGTTGCCGTTACTTATCACCTCGTACGTTGTTGCTTGTTGCTTGTGACGTTGACCTTCACTTTGAACGTGTTGTTTGTTGTTGTTCTTGGGATTTGAATTTATCGCGTTGTCCGCTTTGGTTGTGTACTTCGCTGTTTTCAACTTTAAATCAGCGTCTCATTGAAACGTTTCAATGGTAGACTGGTATAAGAAAATTAAGTATACAAGAAATATATATGTAAATATATATGCATAATGGCAGCTTACAGTTATAACTATTCAACTTACCCGACATAAAATTAATACAATTTATATTGCACTTTTTCTTGCACTTGTGCGTTTGCGGTACGCTCGGCAGCGTCGTGTGCATTTTTTTCTTATTCAAAGCAATAACATTTTAAAAGAGTTTATTTTTAATCTTGTTTGCTGCTGCTGATGCTACTGCTCCAATAACAAAACACCACGACTGCAAATCGCCGAAACCCGAGCAGCGACCGCTCGCTGCAAGTTAGATTTGTACTTTGCGCTATTTAAAATGCACGTATTCTTTTTAGATGATCTGCCACATATGAACAGTTGTTTTCCGTACTTAATTATGCTTTGCTGGCTGCTTTTAAATTAGTTTAATGGGCAGTTCTTATCAATTCTATGTAGTAAATTATATTGCAAAAAGACTAGTGTTGTACAAAATATATAAATGTACCAATATATCGGTAAATTTCTTACCATATGGTCACCCAAATTAATTGTGCTGGGATGATGCTTTCAAAATATATAGTAAGTTCCACAAATCACAATAAAACAATAAAAACACACACACAACGAACTTATTTCAACAAAAAAAGCAGTTTTTTAATAAATTAAAAATTTTAGCTAATTTCAACATAAAATTACATGACAGACTGCCAAGCAATGCACGAAAAATAAAAAATTTATAAAAAAAAAAAACAAAAACGAATTTATCAGCCATGAGGTCAGTGGCACCTCAAACTCTTTATTTTACTTCATATTTCAACAAATAATCCAAGCTGTCGATAAAGATTTACATATAACATTCATAATGTGACCAAAGACGACATATATTAACAGTGCTGTCAAACGGCTAGATTACAGCTGACATCCCCGCGCTTTTAAAAGGTTCTTCATATAAATCCGCAAAAAATGGTAAACAAACAAGCGTTAATTAATATCAAGTAAATAAACATACAGCATTATTCTTTTTAGAGGCGCAGCTTGGCACCCAGCCAGAGACTGGGCGTGCGTATAAAATCAAAGGACGCATTCACTCCACCGCTTCAGAAGAAGAACAAACGTGCGTGCCAGCAGGAACTGCAGAAACGCCAAAGCGCTTTGCGGGATGCAAGCAACGTTGTCGATCTACCGCTCCCGATACGCTTCACGGCGAATAGTGAATATGAGCAGGCGATAGCCAATGTTCTGGCTAGCAAATTCAAAGTACCTATTGCCAACTATGTGCCGGATTATGGTGGAAATCGCACTTTGGGCGTACGACGGTCCATAGTGCGGCGAGCCTTGCACGATCCGCAGGCTTGCAATGCCTTGGTGCTGTATACGCCGCCCGCATACACAGAACACGAACGCATGTCCATGGATCCCAGTAAGCTGCAGGTACATGTCGTTGTGGATCCAATCCTTAGCAACGTGCTGCGTCCACATCAGCGCGAGGGCGTACGATTTATGTATGAGTGCGTGGAGGGCAAGCGAGGTAACTTTAATGGCTGTATCATGGCCGATGAGATGGGTCTGGGCAAGACGCTGCAGTGCGTCTCATTAACGTGGACGCTGCTGCGCCAAAGCGCTGACTGCAAGCCAACAATATCCAAGGCCATAGTGGTATCGCCCTCGTCGCTAGTCAAAAACTGGGAGAAGGAGTTCACAAAGTGGCTGCACGGCCGCATGCACTGCCTGGCCATGGAAGGCGGCTCCAAGGAGGAAACAACACGCACCTTGGAACAATTTGCGATGAACACAGCGACGCGCTGCGGAACACCCGTACTGCTGATCAGTTACGAAACGTTCCGGCTGTACGCGCACATACTCTGTAAAACGGAGGTAGGGATGGTGATCTGTGACGAGGGTCACAGACTGAAGAACAGCGACAATCTCACATATCAGGCATTGATGGGTCTCAAGACCAAACGACGCGTTCTACTCTCTGGCACGCCGATCCAGAACGATCTAACTGAATACTTCAGTCTGGTGAACTTCGTCAATCCAGATATGCTGGGCACAGCCGCCGAGTTTAAGCGTAATTTTGAGAACACCATTTTACGCGGTCAAAACGCCGACTCTACGGACGCAGAGCGTGAACGTGCGCTGCAGAAGACGCAGGAGCTGATTGGTCTGGTCAATCAATGCATTATAAGACGCACCAATCAAATCCTAACCAAATATTTGCCAGTCAAATTCGAAATGGTTGTTTGCGTTAAACTGACGGCCGTGCAGCTGCAAATTTACACGAACTTCCTTAAATCGGATCAAGTGCGACGCAGTCTAGCAGGTAAGCTCTAGATGAGTCCAGCTGCTGAGTTTCGTTAATTTGTCTCAATTACAGAATGTGGCGAGAAGACACCGTTGACGGCGTTAGCCGACATTACCACCCTAAAGAAGTTGTGCAATCATCCGGATTTAATATACGAAAAAATAGCCACACGAGAAAAAGGCTTTGAGCACTCACAGAATGTCCTGCCCCCCAATTACAAGCCGAAGTAAATTTATAGAAAAAAAACATTACTTTTGTAGCATTGCTAAATGTCCACTTTTCCATTTTTAGGGACGTCAATCCGGAGTTGAGTGGCAAGTTTATGTTGCTTGACTTCATGCTGGCTGCCATACGCGCCAACAGCGATGACAAGGTGGTGCTCATATCCAACTACACGCAGACCCTGGATTTGTTTGAGCAGCTGGCGCGTAAACGCAAATACAGTTATGTGCGGTTGGATGGCACCATGACTATCAAGAAACGCTCCAAAGTTGTGGACAGATTCAATGATCCCAACACCGACTGCTTTCTCTTTATGCTCAGCAGCAAGGCAGGCGGCTGTGGCTTGAATTTAATAGGCGCCAATCGGTTGTTCATGTTTGATCCCGACTGGAATCCGGCCAACGATGAGCAAGCCATGGCCCGTGTTTGGCGTGACGGACAAAAGAAGCCCTGCTACATCTATCGCCTGGTAGCGGTAAGTGTGATAAAGCATTTCCCATTGGTCCAATTTTATCGGGCATTTTCCTTTGCAGAGTGGCTCTATAGAGGAAAAAATACTGCAGCGGCAGACACATAAGAAATCGCTATCCAGCACAATTATAGACAACAATGAGTCAGCGGAAAAACATTTCACACGTGACGATCTTAAGGATTTGTTTAGCTTTGAGGCCAACGTGCTATCCGACACGCACAACAAGTACGTAAATGTGACCCAGTTTGTATTACATATATCATCCAATTTTGGTTGCTTTCAGACTGAAGTGCAAGCGCTGTTTCCAAGATGTGCAAAGACAGCCGCCACCAGAGAACACGGACTGCACCTCGCATCTGTCGCAGTGGTTTCACTGCTCCAATAATCGCGGCCTGCCCGATAGCATACTTTCCCAGGCTTGGACAGCCAGTAAATGCGTATCCTTTGTGTTTCATCACCGCTCACAGGAAGAGGCCAAGCAAGCATCCAGTACAACAGAAGAGGAGCAGTCGAATCAACTGGAAAAGGCAACCAAACGTAAAGTCAAAAAGACGCCGGGTAGCGATGATGATGAAAACTTTGACCCGGACAGTAGCAGTGCAGATGAGGATTTCATGGGTTTTTAGCTTCATTAAGTTTAAATATAATTTATTGTTTTTGCATTTGCGGAACCTGATTCAGATTTTAGGCTAACCTAAAGCTAATTCTCTTGTTACATCGTTAACAATTAACCTAATGTACATAAGTAGTTTAACATTTAAAATATGGAACCCACAGCGCATAATGCTCCATAAACACAACTAAATAAACGCCATAAATGGCTTAACCTAATGCACAATTCAGATTTATAAAACACCCTGACGGTGACATGCATATACATAATATAGTGTATACATGTGTTAGCACAGTCAATAGAACACTTTTGTGTACATATCAAGAATGGAAGTTAAACATCAATAATTTTATGTTCCAGTTCTACCCATACGTTACTCTTCTCCGGCGGCTTTTGCAGCGGAGACGGCTGCTGCTGTAGCTCAAATAAAAAGCTTCCAATGCTCTGATAGTAACTGCAAAAAAAAATTGAGTATTTATTAGACTTTAATATTTGCCCTAAAGTAGAATTACAATTGAATTCCAAAGCTGGATAACTTACCCGTCCACTATCCAGGTGTCGTTGTGTGAGCCTCCTGGGAACTCAAGCATACGCTTCTGTTCGCTACCACAATCGGTATACAAGGCACGCATCATGCGCGGTGGCACAAGGTTATCTGCAAGTCCCGATATAAATAGAAAAGGCACCGAGCACTTGCTTATCTTGTTAAGTGAATGATACTGAAAAGGAAAAGACTCAGTATAACATAAATGCAAAGACTTAAATGATAGCAGATAAGGCACCTTATTTTTATACAATAGATTTGGTACGTATTTCACAGATGGATGCACCAGTTCCACGGCCATATCACGTATACTGGTAAACGTATTCTCCACAATAGCGCACATCAGCTTCTGGCCATAGACAGTGTCGGCGGCTACATCAATAACAACAGCACCTCCCAGCGATCGGCCAAAGAGTATTAGCTGCGAATGATCCAAGTCGTGGCGTGTGTGTAAGTAGTCAATTGCAGCGCGAGCATCTGTGACCAGACCCCGCTCCGAAGGTACGCCCGTCGATAGACCATAGCCACGATACTCGACCATTAAAATGTTGCAATGAAGATGATGATAAATGCCCCACACCTACAAACATGGACAAATGCAATTTAGAGAGGGTTCTAAGCCTATCTTTGTTAGGATTGCCTTACGTTCTGCATGCGATGGCCCATGTTTCCGGCATTGCCATGAAAGTAGAGTAATGTGGGCACTGATTTGCAGCGTTCCTCGGGTTGGCTGATCCAAAAGGCATGCAGTGTCACACCGTCGGGCGTCTTGATGCTAACTGTAAGATGTGGCAGATTGTGCATAGTTGGGATGGGTATGTAAATGCGCGAATTTGTTGGCAAGTCCGGATGATACAAGAGCAGGTCTTGGGCATTGTAGAAAATGACTGCAAGAAAGAGAAATATGTGTAAAAGCTTTCACAGGTATAATATGGTTTACATACGTAATAGAATAATAGCAAAGAGCGTAAGCGTCATGTAACCCCCATAGAAGTAGTAGAAAATGAAAAATAGCAGCAATGCGCCTAGAATGCCCACGCCGACACCTCTCGATTTGGGCAGCGCTATGCCCACTTCTTTCATATTGAACCCGTGCGTAAGTATACACCAGCGCTACATGCTGCAAGTCTGTTTCAATTTTAAATGCAGAAACATACAAATTTAGTAAAATAATTGGATCGAAAATCGTAGACGTAGTGGTTTTGTTGTCGCGGGCCTGCCAACTCGATATTGAGGTGATTAATTATCTGGCAACATACAAGATCAGCTGGAAATATTTGAAAACAGGTGTGTAGTGGCGATGTTCATCGGCCGCTGCAACTCTGGTAGAATCGATAATTTTTGATATGAATGCATCCCTGCTTAAAACAAAATGGCGTACTTTTTATTGCAATAGACCAAGACGACGTGAACATCTTTTGTGTGGTTGAAAACTGCAATTAAAAAACAAGTGTCTCACTTTAAGAAACAAAACAAACATTTGCCAAAACCGTTAAATAGTGTATTGCATGTTTAATGAGCGCTACAAGGCAACTGTGTGTGCTACCACGAAAATATAATGAGCCAGGTAAGTAGGCCTTGAAAAAGCTGTGACAGTGAACGTCGTGTAAGAGAAAAAAAATAACAAGAAAACTATGAAATTTTTCTATCACTCAAAACAAGGCGATATCAATCAGTTGAATTCGAGTCGTCGTGTGAGTATATATCTAAAAAACCGTGTCATATCAAAATTGTACGCTGCTTTTGTGGGTGTGGCTGGTAGCAGTCACGAAGAGGGACCCTAGAGGTGTCCCCCCGATTAAGACTCCGTCACACATACGGCAATTGGTGCGCTGGCCAAAGCGGCATTTTACATAAAAGTGCTTAAATATCATATATTCACTAGTGTTTCACAGTTTTCATAACGCCAACCGGTGCCCGAGGATCCAACGTGGCAGCCAGTGTAGTTTTTCTGAAAATCCATTGGGTACCCATTTTCGCAAATTCCGTTTGAATTTGGGCATTTCGGTTTGTTTTTGTCGGATGCCGCATCGAAAATGCACAAATTTGCGTTATTTTTGTATAATTCCAGTAGCAATTAAAAATTTTCATCGATTACGTAATCATATTTAGTTTGGTGCAAAGTTTTTCTTGTGCCTCAATCCATGGATTTTTGGCCAACTTTAATGGGTAATCAGCCCGCCAAAACATAACTGGCTAAGAACTGGCACTGATTTTAAACAATTTTTGTATAAAAAAGTTTTTAAAAAAATATTTTCCCCATATCTGTGCCGTTTAACAACAATTTTGTCCGTTTTGTACAAGAAATCCTCATCAGCATCAAGAGATCTGTGTATTTTCGATGATTTTACCGGCTTTTCCAGTCATGATCGTGTAAAAAGTGTTTTTCTTGTATATATCTGGGTAATACGCCTGCGTACCAAGTCAGGCAATGTGTTTAAGGCACCAATTTTGGATATTTCTAAGATAAACCGCTTTTTAAAGACTGCAGTCCGCATTTCTGGAGAGGATTAGTTGTGCAACTGCATTGTTCAAGTATATTTTATGTTGCAAGACGGGGCACTCGTGCAGTAGACATCCTTGCCAAGCTACACTTGCATTAATTCCTTCAAAATACGTTAGTTTAAAAAGTATTCCAATGATTTCTCCCAGTTCTGGCCAAGATTAAGTGGTCTTTTAATCTTTTGCTATTAGTAAGTCACAGACTAGTGCAACAGGCTTAAACCAACAGTGTGTAGTAAGTTTATTGAATTGTGTTCGACCAGTTTTTTTTTACCTTAAGAAGAGTAGCTTAGTTTCAGATTAACCAGAAGATATACCGGGAGAGAGCTCAAAGGGATTGGGTGCAGTCATAGCAAAGGATACCGTAACTGTTGCGTAAGCGATACTGCAGAACAAATCCTAGCTTAACCGCTATCTAAACCCCAAAGGAGGTAACCCCGGCTAGATATAGTCAATCGGTTTTCTGGAGAGGATTAGGCCTTCATTATGAGCGTTATTCGTATGAATCCATAAAGAGTTGCATATTGTGTCAATCGTGTTTTATATTGGCAAAAGATCTAACGGATATTCCGGATGATCCGGCTCTAAACAAAAAAAATGTTACATGGTTTTTGGATTTCTCTAATATCCTTCTTTTTTTTCAAATACTCATTAAAGGATTCCGCTCAACGGTGGTGTTTTTGTTTACTTTTGGGTTTGAACTAAGTGGTGTAAGAATAATTAAAGTAAACTATTAGTTCTGGATTTGCATTGGTTCGGTTCAAATATATACAAAGTTGATTGAATTTGATCCTGATCCGACTCCACAGGGATCAAATAAAATTCAAAATAATGTGTGACAATTATAAATATGTGGGATGTGCATGAACAAGAACAATCAAAACATATTTGGTCAAATTCCTATTTAAATTAAATTTCTGGTATCCGGAAATTGTCCTGTGACATTCGATATAATCGCAAACGTTATTCCTGTACAGGCAATCAATGAATCGTCGCATAGTATAGGCTCAG
>SCDT01001255.1:0-34142 GCA_004143765.1 Drosophila melanica
TTTGTAATTGCATTTCGCTCTCGCGCGTTGTTGTTGTTGTTGTTGTTGCTGTCCTTGTGTGATGTAACCCCAAATGGTTTGATGGTTGTCGCTGCTCGTGCGGCGGCGATAAAAAGCGACGCTGAGTTGTAACACGCGCTAATCAACCAGCCGCAATGGCTGTGCAGCAGTTCCAGTTAGCCCCCCGCCCAACCCGCCCTCCTGCAACTATCAATCAGCAACAGTTTTTTTTTTTGCGCACCTTACTTAGCTATGTTTTTTAGTTTGTTTGTTTGTTTGTTATTTTTTAGTTTTTTTGGGTTTCAGTTTTTTTTTTATTTTTCTGGTTATCTTATCTGTCAGTTTTGCTAAAACAAAATTTATGCCAGCTAGCTGTTGTTGTTGTTGTTGTTGTTGTAATTGCAGGTGTGCAGCCTTGTGGTAAACGACAAAAATTCTAAACGAATTGGATAATTCCGTCAACGTGAATATTATTTTTTTTTTTATCTAATCACCAATTAAATGCAATCGCGTCCAATCGAATTGGCCAAAAAAAACGGCCAAAACAGGCGAGCTTTGGTCTTTTGAACAAAAGCCAGCGCAAATATCATAAACAATTAGAGACACATAAACATTAAAAATAAATCGAAGGCTGTCAACAACAACAACAACAACAGTAACAAAAAACAAAACAACAAAAAAAAAGAAGCTGCAATAATTTTGCTCAAGTATTTTGCACAACAACAACAAATAACAAACACATAAACAATATACATAAATCACATTTTAAAATAAAACAAAGCGAAAATTGCAACAGCGCAAAATAAAAACGACGAAAAACTCAACGCATAAATCGACAACGATGACGCTGACGCCGCTGCCGACGCTGACGCCGACGTCGCCGTCGTACTTGAAAACCAGTTTCAAGCAACACACAAAAATACAAAAAAAAAACTGTCTACCGAAGTACAGCTAAACAGCAACAAAGCCAACAATCATCTGAGACTGCAGCAAAACAAAAAATGTTTTTGAAAAAAAATTGTGACAGAAATTCCAAAAAAAAAAAACAAAATAAGAAGAAGCATAAAAACTCACAAAATAAACCACAAATTAGTTAAAAAGTAGGAAATCGTAGTTGATAAAAACAACAACTTGAGACAGGTGGCTATGAGAAGCGCAAAGAGAGGCGCTCTGTTCAATACGGAAGCCGAAAGCTATAATAAAAGCCACAAATCTTAATTCGATTTCGTTTAGGTTTAAAAATCTTGATTTTATAGTATTAATTGACTGTTTGTACATGGTTTAATAATACTTTAGCGAACTTCATTCAGTTATTTTTTTGTTGTGCTCTTTTTCTTTTTTGCCGTAAATCAAAATATTCGCCTCCATTCCGATTTGCACTCATTTCATAATGTAATCGCCAGCAATAAATACTTTGCTGTGCAAAGACCCATTCCAATATGCTCGAGTTCCATTCACAAAAACGTTGACAATCTCCACACACACACACACACACACACACGTACGCACACACACACACATAGATAGACACGCGCTGCCATTTGCCATTCGCCGATTGGCATTTAGCTGCAAAGAGCCATGTCGAAGACAGGGCCAGCAATTCGTCAGCTTTTGGTATTGGCAAACTACCTGCAAAGAAGGCGATAAGCGCCCCGATAACTGAACATTTCTGCATACCTGAGCGAAAATACAAAAAAAAAAGAATACAAAAAAATACAAATAAATACAAATAAATGTGAAGTGCGTGTGCACAAGTTGAAAATGGCTTTTCAGCTGGGCGAGAAAATATGAAAATTTCCATTGTTGCAGCAGAGTTTTGGCCAAATGGCAAACGAACTGTTTCTATAAAGAAAACAACTAAAGTTTGGTTAGACTAGCAGTTACCCTGTAGTAACAAAAAGAAGAAGTTGCAAATAATATGAATAGAAATAAAAAGATAAAGTTCTGAAGAGTAAAAGATAGTATATCTAACAGATAGATAGATAATAGGTGGAATCTTTGTTTTCTATATGAAAAATTTGTGATATACAGATTCGAACGTATATATAATATATAATAAGTTACAAAAATTTATTCAAAATTTTTAAGAACTCTTTCGAGCCCAATTGACCCTTTTTGATGTACTCTAAACAGAGTATTAAAGCAATAGATAAATATATAATAAAAGGAATCTTTGTTTGCTATATACAAATTTGTGATATACAGATTCGAACGTATATATATAATATATAATAAGCTACAAAAATTTATTCAAAATTTTCAAAAACTCTTTCGAGCCCAATTGACCCTTTTAGATGTGCTCTAAACAGAGTATTAAAGCAACACTTTGTTTCACAATTTGTTGCTGTACTTTTGTTGCTGTTGCTGTTGTTATTATTGTTGTTGTCGCCCACTGATAAGAATTGGTTACCTTTGATTTTGTCGTGTGCAGCGATATCGTCGCTAGACTAGAACTGAAACTGAAACTGGAACTGGAACTGGGGAGTGCTATCTATCTGGCTGACAAGTTGAAAGTTTGGTTTCGGTTTTTGTTACTGTTTTTTTTTTCCCCCCGTTTTAAGCATATATTTTTTTTGTGCTATATCTGTGGCGAATGTGTTGGTTGTTCGCTTCGGTTCGGTTCGTTTTGGGGCTGATATCAATGCGTGCTGCTTTTAATTGGGTCGTTAAATGTGGTTTTGTTATTGTTGTTGTTTGGTTGTTTGGTTGTTTTTGGGCGGTTTTATCATGTGACTTCTTCAAGGTGTTTTGAGGACAAATCAAACACGATAACAATTTGAAATGCGGAATGCGCATCTCGATTCGAGTCAAAAGTCAGCAGCTCTGTTAACCCATTAATGCCTAATCAAAGCCAAATTGCAATTAGATATGCGAGACAAGCGTTGACCTTCAGTCGCCGCCGAAGAGGCGAGGTTTCATTCGAAAAGAAAAAGGGGTGGTTTTATTTTTACACGTGTAACTATTGTTATGGCCCCGGGTGTGTCGCATTGAGGGTTGCTCGGATCAGCCCCCGAACACTGATGGGTTTATTAATATTGGGCCGCATACTTATTGAAGCCACTTTTTCCCCGGTGCTTGCGGACTCGATAAAGCAATAAACGCGGCAAATGTTTGTTTCTCTTTTGGGGTTAATGAGAGAGCAATTGAACTGACGAACAAAGAGAGAGAGAGCGAGAGAGCGAGAGAGAGCGATCTTTTTATTATTGTTGCACCTAACGCTGCGATTCTCTGCTTTTGACCCAGGGGGGTTGTTTACATATACATTTATGTATTTCTATTTCGTTTCTTTTTTTTTTTTTTGCGATTTGCAAATGGTTTTCCGCGTTTAGGTTTTGTTTTTCAGCTATTTGCTTATTGTATCGCATTTTTATTTCCCGTGTGAAAATCGCCGAAGGCAGCGGGAACAGGAAGTCGAAGGTAGAAAACGGCTACTTTTATCGTCCTTTTTGGGCTAACTCGCGTCTCGTCTGGTGGTTGCTTGTGGGTTCTCTGTTTTCTCTGTTCTTCTCTATTCTTCTCTGTTTCTCTGTTTCTCTGTTGATGGGTTTTGATTTGGTGGTTGATTGATGTGTCGCATAGTTTTTACCGTATTTACTCGTGTATGCAGTTGTTGTTTGGTCATTTTACTGTTTTTTTTTCTTCTCCGTTTCGATTTCGCTGGCGGGTGCTAACAGGGGGTGTGTGTGTGTGTGTGTGACATTAACAGGGTGTTAATTGTTGTCAGATTTACGCGGCAAGTTTCGACTTTAAATTCAAGTGGAAAATTTTCGGCAAATTTGTACAATTTTTTTTGTATATCAACTAAAGTTTAAAACTTCTCAACTATTTTTTAAGCATATTAAATCCAGTTTGAGCGCACTTTGACGCTTTTGAGTGGAAGTTTTTACAACTATTTTGATGCAAAAATCTTTTGCTTAAAGTTGGGCGAATTCGAGCAATTTCATGTCGAAAGTTATGTTATTATAATGAAATATATAATATATATAGTTTTGAGCAAGAATTTGATGAATTTTTCACAGCATTCCAGTGAAATTCAGGTGATGTACCTGTGGTCTCACAAATGGGTTAAGCAGCGTACCTGTGCCGGCTTTTGCCGCTTGCAGTTTGAAAATGTAAGAAGACCTTTTTTTTTTGGATGATGAATTACAAGCGAACTGAGAGAAACCGAGAGAAATGTTGTTGTTGTTGCTGTTGTTGTGTAGTGTTCGGTTTCAAAATATGCGTGGCATGTGAGAAGAACAAAAATCAAGAAGAAGAAGTGTCTTAGAAAAAGAAAGAAAGGCGTAGGTAGGCAGAAACTGAAACAGAAACAGAAACAGGGTTCAAGCCCGGAGTTTGTAATGCTTCGTCGAGTGACCTTTTTGTTCGGGGCCCTGCTGCCCCCTCCCCCTCATCATCAAAAGATACCCGCGCACAAAACAGAAAATTGGGCAAAAAAAAAACAACAACATTGTCGAACTATTGTTGCTGTTGTTGTTGCTGAAAGGGCAGGCAGGCAGGCAAGCGGATCGACGTGTCTTGGGAAAATTTCTAGCTTGCCTTCTTTCTACGAAAATAGTTCAATGGAAAACTCCAAGAATATGCGCGCAAAACAACAACAAAGCAACAGCAGTAGGTCGTCGTAGTAGCTGTGGGCAAAGTCGCAACAAATTGTGCACTCAATGGCAAATGTGTTCTAACGGTTGAGTGAAAGATAAAGAGAGCGAGAGAGCGAGCCGCTGGATATGCTCAGAGTGGCGTACGTGCGAACCTGAGTTGAATTTGTGTGAGTGTGTTTGCTGTGTGGTGTTTGAGTCAATTATGGGTCAGCTGTGCGTGAGCCCGAGAGCAATGGTCGCCGAGGCTGAGCGCATATAAAATATGCAGCCAAAGAGAGAGGGGAAGGCGGCGAGACACGCGGCACGCATAACGGCTGTCACAGCTGATATTTCAAATTGAGTTAAACAGAGTTTGTTTTGTTTTCGAGTCGAACATGTTGGAAAGCTTAAATTTATAATTGATTGAGTTAACACTTAGAGTTAAATATTGTTTACACTAATTTGTTTGACTACAACAAAGAAAGCAAACAAAAAAAAAAAAAAAACGCAAAATTTACATAAAATATCTAAAAACAAAAGCACATTCCTTTCAAAGCACAACAATTAAATTCTGGGTTTTTTTTTCTGATTCTATAAAAAGAAATTATGTATATATGCATATAAATATTTTTTTTGAGCAATTATTTTTTTTATGTACTACCATTTTTTTAAAATATTTATTTATAGCTAAATTTTGTTGATCAACAATTAAAAGTAAGAAAAATTGCTATTTTTAATTTGCAGTTTTCATTGTTAAACAATTTTAAGAAGAAGGCATAAAAAAAATTCTTTAATTCTTTGCTCAGTTTTGTTTTTCTTTTTCGCTAGGTAAAAATTTGTGTTTTTTTTTGTATTTTTGTTGTTTTAAATGGAATTTATTTTTAGATATTTTACCTAAGTTTTGCTTTATTTTGCGAATTGTTGTTGCTGTTGTTGTTGCGCTGCTGCACTTGTTCTTGTCGTTGTTGCTGTTGTTGTTGTTGTTGCTGCTGCTTTTGGCTAAACAGGTGCGTGGCAGCGCCGCTAGCAGAAGGCGAAGAAGCAGCGCAGCCAGCAGTTGTTGTTGTCGCTGTATTTGTTGTTGTTATCAGCACAAACTGTTTTGTTGTTGTTGTTGTTGTTCTTGCTTTAACTTTTGCTTTCTTCTTCACTTTTCACTTGCAGTTTTTTAAATGTATATTTTGTCTTTAAATTTATTTTGATTTTTTGTTTATGTTTTTGCTGTTCTTTGGAAACTTACTTTTTGGAATTGCGCTTCGTTGTTTGTTTGGAATACATGGGAATTTTGTCAACAATCAATTGCATGGCATCAACAAATACATCTAAACACACTTTGCGTGCGCGAGCGTGTCTGTGTGTGTGTGTATGTGTGCGAGTGCGAGTGTGTGGCTGCTGTTGTTGTTCTTCTTCTTCTTTGATAATCGAGTGCTGTTGTTGTCGTTGTTGTTGTTTATTTATTTCACTCAAAGGTTCAGCGACATTTTGGCAAAGTTTATTTCAATTTTGTTTTTGTGTTTTGCACGTTTTCTTTCACTCTTCTTCTTCTGTTGTTGTTGTTTTGTTTTAACTTCAACTTTTGTTGTTGTTTGTTACGCTTTCACATTTCTTGCGTCTGCTTTGTTTATGATTTTGTTGTTGTTGTTTTTTCTTTTTTTTGGTTGCTAGCAAAATTTTTTTTTTGTCTAATTTTCTTTTTTTGCACTTGTAAAAAAAAAACGAAACAAAAACTTGTTGATTTTTTGTTGTTGTTGTTGTTGCACTTGTTGAACTAATTTGTGCTAGTTGTTGTTGTTTTTAATTTTTGTTAATAATACTGTTGTTGTAGTAATCCAAGTTGTTGTTGTTGCTGCTGTAGTTTGTTTGTTTTGTTTGTTTGTTGTTGTTGTTGTTGTTGGGTTTTGCAACAGGAACTGTTTTTGAGCACTTAATCCAAAAAATGTGCTTGGTTGTTTTGCTCAATTGAGAATCAAATTTTTTTTTTGTTTGTTCTAAATGTCACTTTTAATTGTAATTTGTTGTTGTTTATTTGTTTGTTTGTTTTTGTTTTTTTGTTTAATACACGATTCAAATACTTCACTGTTGAATTGTTAATTCACTTAAAAAAAATTGTTCACTTGTCACCTGTGGTGTTGTTGTTGTTTATTTGTTTGTTAAAAAAAAAAAATTCCAACGATTTTGACGTGATCTCCTGTTGTAACGTTTTGCGTATGCCGCGTTTTAATGGTTGCGCGTATTTCAACCGAACGACGACAACATTCGACGGCAGCCAGAAAGGAACTGAAGCTGACTGGCAACGCTGACCGTGGCACGACTCAAAACTGACTGAACGGGAAACTGTCGACTGCGATGGCCGCTGCCGCTGCTGCTGCTGTTCGCTGTCGCTGCTGCTGCTGTTGCTGTTGCTGTTGCTGCTGCTGCTGCTGCTGCTGTTGTCGCTACTGCGATGGCGGCGCTACCTTCGCACCCACACACAAACACACAGCGCACAAGAGAGGGCAAGAGCGTTGTCTGCGAACATGTTTGCGAGCATTTTGCGCGTGGTACAGTTGACGGCTCTCTCTCTGGGTGTACACGCTCTCTCGCTCACTCGCGCGCGCTTGATTTATTTCAGGTCGCTGTGTTTGGTATTCATTTGACTGTTAAGGGGCGACGACGCGCGAGCACTTAAGTAAAATAATAATTATACGTATGTCAATTTGTTTGACTTCTTTGCGTGCGTTTATTGCTACGTTTAGCGTAAGCGCAAAAGCGTAGTAGAATCTACTACTACTTTTTTGTGCCTGACATTTATTGGGTTTGTTTTGAAAGCGTTTAATGGGCCTCAACTGCGACACGTTTGAGAGTGAGTTCTTTGCGTATACGTGTGTGTCTGTTTGTGTGTGCGCGTGCATGTGTGTGTGGGTAGCGTTAAGTAGATTTTTCAGCACATTTGTCTTAATTGTTGTGATTTGTGGTTGATATTTGAATGATTTACGACAGCCTGGGGCGCAATTTGGACAGTTTCGAAATGCGGCTCACATATGCAAATTGAGTGCATTATTAAAATGCAAATTAATTGTTATTTAAACGTTGACATTGTGCTTAACATTTTACGAGCTTAAGTTTTTATGGATTTTATTTGATATTGAATTTTGTTAACGAATTAATTCTAAATAAACACTGCATAAATAAATATATAAACATTCCATATGCTTAAACGCACACATTCCCACTCGAACACGCTCACACACTCACACACACACACTCACAATCGGGCAATCGTTGTGTGCTTTCGTCGAGTGGCCGCAAAATTGAAATACTTTAATTACCCGAATAAAAAACATTTAACAATTTAATCTGAGCATATCAATTGCCGCACACAACACTCCACACACAGCACACACACGCACACACACACACACATCGCAATATGTGAACTCTCTCACTCACAGTTACTCTCATTTCACGCGCTCACGCTCACATCGTGCTCTCGGCAAAGTCGAATCATGCCCAAAATCCACTCCCAATTTATCACTCAATTAGCACAGAAAAATGTAGTAGTGTATTTACTACACTTCTCGCACAAACACACAGTCACACACACACATGCACACAAACTCATCCAAACGGAGAGCAACAGCAGCTGCACAGCGTGAGAAATTCACTGCGAATTAAATGCATACCCAAGCAGCCGAGCTTCGGCTACTGCTCGGCTTCGTTTGCGTTGTCGGCTCAGCTCTCGTCGGCGACTTCGGCTCTGGCAGCGGCGTATCCGTATCGGGTGTTCATCTCAATGAAATTGTAGCATATTTGTTGCCATATCGAGATTAAATTTTCAAAACACAAACGAGCGCAGCGCCGCTGTTGGAGGTGGCAACGAGACGGAGTGAGAGTGAGGGAGAGAGCGTGAGTGCAGGCGCAAGGGCGTGAAAGAGAGGAAGCGAGGCGGAGAGAGAGACCGCTGCGTTGCCTGTAAGCTTTTGTGCGGTGGGTGGGTGGATGGGTGGGCTTTGGGTGGTTGGTGGGTCGTTCGCTTGGTTGGTCGTGCGATTTATTGATGACGTCGACGACGGCGTCGCTGCGCGCTGCGACTGCCGCTGGCTGGCAGTGTTAATGTGTTTGTTGCTTTGGCATAAAATTATGTTTTATTTTATTTAACATGCTGTTTTTTTTTTTTTTTTTTTGGTTTTTTTTTTTTGTTGCTTCTCTGCTCTCTGCTGACGCTCAACGTCGATTTTTGGCAGTCCTTGTCATAATTTCAATGCGAGTAGGAAACGCAGCCGTCCTGGCGCAGGAAGTCTTCGAGAGTGGAACAACAACAACAACAGCAACAAGAGCAACAACAACAATAAACGTCGACAGTTGTGCGATGATGGCAGCTTCATTGGGTTATGCTTATGGCTCTGTGTTCGAGCTGTGTTTATATGTATGTATAGGTGAGAGACTGTGTGTGTGTGTGTGTGTGTGTAAAAGGAAGTGTATTGCGTTGTAGGCCGTCGTTGGCTTTATGCACGTGTGCGGGCGAGGGAGGTTCGAGTATCTGTATCCGTATCTGTGTAAATGCGTTGCCTGTTGTTGTTGTTGTTGTTGTTGCTGCTGCTGCTTGTTGGCCTGTTCGTTCGCCCCTCTGTCATTGTGTATGTGTCATGGGTTGCTTATGCGTTGTGCGTTGTGTGTTCCTGTTGTGCCTTCCTGTCACTGTGACTGCGAATCGAGCCGGGCGCATACAGGGTGCTCCTGGTGGCCACAGGCACATTGCACAAAATGTAGCCTAATCGAAAATTTCGTAGCTCAAGTAGAGCATACATAGATGGTACAGGGTGTCTCTGATAGAGTTTTAGCATACAGGGTGTCTGTTTGGAAATATGTTGTTTGCATTGTGAAATTGAAATGAAAATAAACAAGTTGCACATTTACAGGGTGCTAGCATAAAAATATGTCTATAATGAGGTTAGAGTATACAGGGTGCCAGTATAATTATTTTAACTAAATTAATTAAATTTAAAATCAGAAAATCATATTCCAATAAATTATCTTTTTTATATGCACTATTTCAAATTCTCTATTATACAGGGTGTCATAACTATGTGTGCAACGCTGCAAGCACCCTGTATGTAAAACGCGGCTGTAAAAACAATTTAATGCATAAAACGACAAAAATCTGGTTTTCACAAAACCAAACCCAGAGCCACCAACAAGCGACGAAAGCGCTTAAGGAGGCAATGGGTGGCAATGGTGCGGGTTGGTGAGGATGAGGAGGAGGAGGATGAGAAGGTGGAGAAGAGGAAGAAGTTGGTGCTGCTGCTGCTGCTGCTGGTGGAAGAACGCTCACAGGCCAAGCAATGACAGCAACAACAACAAACGCAGCAACTGTTGAGATTACACTAAAAGTAACTGCCAGCAGCAGCAGCAACAACAAGCAAATGCAGCAGCAGAGAGAGCACAGCACTAAAATCAATTATGTAGCAAGAGCAGCAGCAGCAGCAGCAACAACAACAGTGACAGCAATTGCATTTGGTAGTAGCAGCGTGAAAATAGTAGTGGAAAAAAAAATGGCAAAGTAAAATGAAAAAGCAGACAACGCTAACGCTGACGCTGGCAGAGGTAAGAGCAGCACCAGCAGCAGTAGTAGCAGCCACAGCAGCAGCAGGCGCAGGGTGGTGGGTGGCAATGCCAGTCAGAGAGTCAGACAGTCAGTCAGCCAGCCTGACGCTCTCTACGGCGCGTCGGTCAGTCGCAAATATGTTGCGCATTTCTGCCTCGCCAAGTAAAACACAGAGAGTGTGAGAAAGAGAGAGCGCCGAGAGGAGAGCGTGAGAGCTGGAGTGCTGCTGTGTAACTGTTGTTTTTATTGCTGTGGGGTGGTGGTGGTGGTGGTGGGTTTCGCTAGTAAAATGCGTGCGTAGCGCGGCGAGAGGTGACAGCGGCAGCAGTAAACGATGAACTTTGCTTGCCGATGCTTGTTGTTCTTGTTGCTGTCTGTTGTGTTGGTAGGTTTGAGGCAAACACCTTTGCACGTGCAAGCCGAGAGCAGTTCTGATGCTGCTGCTAGCGATGTCAGCGTCGGCGTCGGCGTTAGCGTCGCTGCTGCCCCGCAGATGTTTGGCAAAATAATCAGCGAGCGACGTTGGAGAAAAGAGCGTGCAAAAAAATTATGCTGAGTGCTTTGGCTGCCTGCCCATACAAAGTGAAAGAAGCAGCAGCCACGACTCACTCACACTCTACGTGTGTGTGTGTGTGTGCAGCATAACACAAAAAAGGCAGCGAAAGAAGAAAATCAACGAACAGCAGCAGCTATAGCAGCAGCAGGCGACGCGACGCGACGCAGGCGGCGTTCGGTGGTTCGATGTTCGATGTTCGCTCAGTTTCAGTTACAGGGGCAGCGATGTCGACTTGGCGTCGGCAGATACTTTGAGATTTTTTCTTTTGTATGCTTTATTTTGTACGTTTTGTTATTGCTGCTGCTGCTGCTGGTGCTGTTGTTGTTGTTGCTTTCATACATTTTATCAGTCGAGGCGACGTCAGCGTCGACGTAGCTGCCTGACGATTTTCTTGACGTTGTTGTTATTGCTGTTGTTTTTATTTGGGTGCCGTTTGGCGTTTAGCTGTTGTTCTTGTTGTTGCTGTTGCTGTTGCTGCTGTTTCGTTGTATCTGTATCTGTATCTCACACACACACATACTGTGAGACTCGTATCTTTGTATCTTTTAGCGCTGTTTTGAGTTAAGCAATTGATGGATATGGTTTATTTATAACGCTTGGCGACTATCGAATGAACACTTGGCCTGTGCGAGACTCTGGCTATGAGTATCTGTAAGATACACGCTGCGCTGCCTGCCTGGCCTGGCCTGTTCGATAAACGTAAGCGTAATAATATTTTATTGAAATTTGTTTTCTTTTCTTTTGGGGCTCTGAAGAAATGCTCAACAGCAACAACATTTTTGTACAATTTTTCTTTTTTTTTTTTTGTTTTTGGCCTGCCCATACTAAAGCCACTATGTGGGGTAGGGGTGCGGGGGCTGGCCAACACGACGACTGCCTTCATTTCTTGCTGTTGCTTATTTTTTGTTGTTGTTGTTTTTTTCTTCTGCTTTGTATTTGTCGTCGTCGACGTCGTTCGTCGTCAACGTTGTTGTTGTTGTTTTTTTTTTTTTGCGCTATAAGTATCTGTTGGATAAATATGAGGTTAAAGCGTTGCCTTCTGTCGGTTTCTGTTGTACACACATACATATGTATGTATGTATGTATGTATGTGCATATATGCACACATACATATGTACATATGCAAGCATGTGCTGCGGCCGCCTTATGTACCTGTGCGCTTTGTATCTGTATCTGTAGCTGTATCTGTATCTGTAGTTTGTATCTGTGGCTGTGCTTGTGCGCCTGGTGAAGCGAAGTGCAGCGCATTTTGATTGTTGGCTGCCTTTTGATGAAAACATAAATATCACAACACACAACAACAACACACAGCCAAAAGCATTGCGACTGCAGCTGAAGAACTGAGTTTCAATGTGAACCAGCAGGAATTCTCTCCATCTCGCTCACTCACTCTCTCTCTCGCTCAAACCGTTCTGGCCGTTTTGGGATGAATGAATTGTTGTGTTTCGTGTGTGTGGAAAAATTTCATCTGCTGTTGTTGCATTTTGTGCAGTTGTTGTTGTTGTTGTTGTTGTTGTTTCCTTTTTGAACGGATTTTTGTGTTGTGGTAAATTGATATGGCAATGAATCGGAATTTGGTCTGAAAATTGAAAATTTGTAGGTGTGCTCTATTGATAAGCATATAATTAATTATGAATGTGTGTGTGTGTGTGAAGGTAGGTTAAAAGCTTTTCTCAATTCAATTATGTGAGTTATTCTCCCTCTCTCTCTTTCTAACGTTGAAAGTGGCTTACAAGATACATTTGTATCTTTACTGTTTAATTGCTATTCAAATTAAATAAATGTAAATTACAAAAATATGTTTAATTGTTGTTTTCTTCGCATTCAACTGAAAACGTTTCTAAAAATAATTTAATTCATAAAAATGCTTAAAATAGAAGAAACGGAAAACAAAACAAAACAAAAGTAAACATGAAAAATAAGTGAAATACAAGCGACAATTGTATTGGATCGTCCCCGGGATCGTTTCCTTCCCCAGCGCGGAAAGGGGGGGGGGGGGGCTTAATAATTATTCATGCAGTCGACGGCCACGCAATTACAACAAAGTGGATGCCACATGCCCACACACTCCAAAAAAGAGCAGCAACAACAACAACAACAATGCGATGTACATACATAAATGAAATCGAAACGAAACGAATAATAAACGAAATACAGGCAACAACAACAATTACAACAACAATTACAACAACAAACGAGCGACAATGCTTTATATAGTTGAATGACTGAACCGAACAAACCCGTCAACCACAGCAACAAAAATTAACACACAAAAAATACTTATACGCAACAACAACAACAACAACAACAATAAGCAGAGCGCAAGACAACAACGAACAAAAAAAATTACCTTAAAAACACCAAACAAGCTGAACAAAAAAAAATAAAAACAACAGATGAAGAGAAAAAAAAAATAACGAAGAAGAAGCAGCAGAAGCAACGAGAAAAAAAAATATATATATGTATATATACATATATATATATATATAAAAAATATGTACAAAAGCTGAAAATAAAAATACATTAAACGAAATAAGATGAATACCAAACAAATAAAAAATTTATGCGCTGGCTGCTGGTCGAACTGTGGAGCGAAGAGGAGGAGGAGGAGAGAAAAGAGCGCAAAGCGTAGAGAAGGGGGAGGGGGTAGAGGCTGAGCGAGAAATTATGCCACAATCAAGTACAACATACAATAACAACAACAAGTACGCGCAGATGCCACAAGCTGAACATAATGATCATAATGATCATGCCGATCACGCTGATCATTAGCAATGATCATTATCGGTCAATGATAATGCCGTTTGGCGTTTGCATGTTGAGCCGCACTCGGCCAATGGACTTGCATTGAGTGTATCTTAAAGTATGTGTGTCTCTCTCTCTATGTGTGTGTGTGTGTGTGTGTGTATCTGTAACCAAAACACGACCGTCAAGCGGCAGCAGAAGATACTCGAATGCCAGCAGTCGCAGTTGCAGTCCGATTCCGAGTGGATTTGCTTTTGCCTTTGCCTTTGCCTTTGGCTTTGGCTTTGCCTGCATTCCATAGATACACAAAAATAAAAATGCGGCTATGATAAATAATAATACACACACACACACACACACACACACACATAGATAGAGACAGCCAGGCAGACATTTAGTTGGAGACGCTTGCACATCAGCAGGCCGCTTGCGGCGTGTGTGTGTAAATGTTTGAGATACATTTGTATCTCAGTGCATCAAGTAAGTAGAGAAAATACAAAAATTCTGATTTCGCTGCTGCAGACAGAAATAGGACAATGCAGGCAAGTAGGCAAAGCAGCACCACCAACAACAACAACAGCAATATAGAACGGGAAATGATCTTCCAGAACAAAGAAAACACAACGAATCTCGGTGCTACACACAGATACAGATACATGTATGCAGCCACAGATACATTCAACACTTTTGTGCAACCAATTTACCAAAGAGGAATTCCATTTGCGATCTCTGACGAGAGACGTTTCTGCAAGACAAAAAAAAAACGAAAAACATGTTGGAAAATTCTAGGTTTTCCTTTTCTATTTTTTTTTTTTTGTGAGTGCAGCGCCGAGTAGAGGAAAATTACTGAATGATTATTTTTTTTTTTGGAGATCAGGATTTTTCATTGAATGTTGCATTTTAGCGGTCGAGAATATATAATATAGTAAAATATGCAAATTATTATTAAATGTATTTAAAGTGAAAGAATGAATGAGTTTAATATCTGATCTTAATCCAAAGTTCAAGTAGAGGAAGAGTTTGGAGGGGGGTAAGATGGGAGTAAGATATAGAGTGAGAAAGAGGAAGAGTAAGACTCAAAAAAATAAAACTCTTCACGAATAACTTTTATATAAAACACACACAAATTACTGAAACAACTGGGCCATACTTGAATTCCTGAGAATCGCATAGAGCGGCCTGAATAAGCTTGCTAGACAATTAACATAAGGCCGCAAGACTATATACAACATTTTCATGCATAAATTCTGCGATTATTGTCAACAGCTTTATGAAATTCTTGGAATATATTGTATAAGTATATATATATATATAATATAGCTCATATATGATGTTTTTTTTCTTCAACACATAAAGAGCTACTTTAATCATGTTAATTGTATGGAAAAGAAATAAAAACATATCAAATAAATATATATTCTCAATCTTGTATAAATTTGTTATTTAACTGAGAACATTTGTTTAATTTCATATTTACTTTTTAAATATTTGTTTTTTATTCCATTTCCCATGTTTTAATATATAGAGCTCAAGTGCTTGGAGTCAAAGTATTCGGAACTAGTCCGTGA
Source organism: Drosophila melanica (assembly GCA_004143765.1). NCBI lineage: Eukaryota > Metazoa > Arthropoda > Insecta > Diptera > Drosophilidae > Drosophila > Drosophila melanica. The sequence continues at coordinate 15,031 of SCDT01001255.1, forward strand.
ACCGAATCGCGCGCTCGCTCGCTCGAAATTCTTGAAGGTTCATTAGCTTGGCTCCCGTTTGTTTTGGCTGTTTTGTTGACTTGTTAGCCGCTCGGCTAGCATTATTTTGACTTTTAAATAACTATAATGATGACTAAATACAGCCGCTCCACCCCCCCCCCTCTCTCCCTCGCCCTGCGCATCAAAACAAACAAAGTGAGGCAACAACATCAAAGCGGGCACTTGTGACTGTTTGGCTGGCTTCATTCACAGTCATTCACAGTAATGTTGTGGCAGTCATCCTCGAATCATCCTCGACTCATTCAGTGTCATTCACAGTAGTGCACGGTGCGTCACTTAGCGCTGGCAATTACCAATAGACAACACCTCGAGTTGCTGCCGTGGCGCTCTTCACTTTAGCGCCTAATTGCACAACAAAAGCTTCAATTAAACACTTCAAAGAGCTTATTACAAACCAATAAACCGCAGCCCAAAGTGCCAGCACAAACAGAGGACGAAGATACCAGATACCAGATACCAGATACAAAGATACAACAACAACAACAACAGCAACAGGAACATCATCGTTGGCAACCAACGAAGCGAGCTAAAGAATTTGCTCCCAATTTCAATAGAATCGAGGCAAAACATTGCGGGCAAGGACAATGTCAAGGATTTCAATTGAATGAAGAAGAATTAAAGAGAGAGAGAGAGAGAAACTGAGAGTCACCATATCACTTAACATACGATAATTGTGCGTTGATAATGCGCTGATAATGATGTTGTTCGCGTTCCAGTTGTTGTTGTTGTTGTTGTGTGGTTGCTCGCCTCACCTGGCCACGACTTGAGGTTGTTTCGGTGGTGGGTTTTGCTTGCGATGTGCCAAACCACTCGGGTGGTTGCTGCTGTCGATCTGTCGGGTGTCTCGTTTATTGGACATTTAGTGGTTCTAATGTGCATCCTGTTGCGCCGCTGTTTGTTGCTGCCGCTGTTTCACAGGGTGTCTCAGCTGATCGCCGTTTACCTGAGCCGCTTCCGGCTAAACACTTTTGCATCTGTTCAGGTAGCAGCAACTGCAGCAAGACAACCCTTTTGTTTTCGCTTCTTTCTCTCTTTCTTTTGGCCAGTTCAAAGTTCAGCTCGCTTAACAATAATCATAATCATAATAATCAGAAGACGAGACACACAAATACAAACGCAGATGACTCACAAAATCGTCGTGCAAAAGGGTTAAATCGTAGTCTTGTTGTTGTTGTTGTTGTTGTTGGTTTGAGCACCCACACTGCCCAACCCCGCAGAGCCCAAAAACAAGGACAATACTAGAGCATAGTCTATATATATGTGTGTATATATATATATGTGATATAGGGTAGGTAGCTATTTTGGTGGCTGGGGCTGCCACTTGGGGTATAATTCCTTACTTCTGGGCTGCTTTGAACTTTTCTGCGTCATCGTTTGTGATTAAATATGCCAACCATACGATGACTATATCGTGCCCACATACACGTACGTGCACATATACATATATACATACATACATATATATATGTATATATATACATATATCGTATCGCTTGTATTTACTTGTTCATGGGGCGAGCATTTTTATTTGAGCTCTTACTTTTCATCAGCTTTGCTGCTTGTTGTTGTTGCTGCTGCTGTTGTTGTTGTTGTTGTTATGAAATCCTTTTTATTTGCCGGGGCTGTTTCTCTGCGTAAACGCAAAATGTGAACCTTTTTCTTCCTTCTTTTTTTTTTTTTTTTGATTTTTGCTCACTTTTCGCAGACAACACGTAGCTTTAGCAGAAGGAATTGCTGTCAGGCCAAGTCGGGGCAGGCGGGGCGTCGAGGTGGGTTGGGGGGGAATCCCAAACACACGCCAAATATAACCTCAAAGGGTTAAACACGCAAAACGCAAAAGCCGACACAAAAATACGAAGTGAAGGCACAACAACAACAACAACAAAAAAAACAACAACAACACACACAGAAAACAAAATTGAAATAAAAATAAAACCCGAAGGCAAAAAAATATGAAAAGCAATAAATGAAACGCACAAAACCGGGCTGAGAGCATATGGATAATGGCTGGAGCCACAACGACTGCCAAATGTGCCCTACAATTTGAAGGACATGAATTGGACACGAATTGGGAAATGCGTCAAAAAATACTACAGCGCATATACTTATATATAGGTAGAGCTTTGGGAGCTGATCAAAGTTGTAAATTTGGTAAAACTAATCTAAATTTTATATTTGATGGATTTTCTGTCATGATTTATCCTATAAATTAATACTACATTTAAAATATATGCGTTGTTACAAATACAATTTTGTTGAAGGGGTCAAATTGTTGATCAAAAATCATGAAAAAATTCACAACAATTTAAACTTGTAAAGCTCTCGGATCCATAACTCCCATATTTCAATAATTTCCCATAACTTTGTCAAAACTCGACCGATTTTCATGTTTGATGGCATTTTGATCAAGATTTGTCAAAAATATTGTTTCTACATTTTAAATAAAAGTATTTTTTTAAATAAAAATATTTTGAATTTTTTGATAATCAGTGGAATTACAGGGTATAATGCTGTGATCATTAATGTTACTCTCCCCACGCCAAATATCCTTTTCAATTGCAAACTAGTTTGACAATCTGCCAGCAAAACGTTGTTTTGAGGATCGCTTCATTATGGTTTTATCAGGCGATCAGTGCTGGTAAAGGACCAATTTTTTTTTTGTTACCGCAGTGTTGTTCGGTTGTTTATCAGTTCGGTTCGGTCTCGAGATTTCCCCGCAGCTATTTTGGTGCTACGAATTTGTTTGCTAATAGAATCTGAAAAGAACATTTTCAATGCTTTTGTTGTTGAAAAATACGCAATAGCTTTTGTTGTTTCGGGTGGATATTTTGTTATTGTTGTTGTTGTTTGTGCCTGGGCCCGTTCTTATGTATATTTATCGACAATTTACCGTGTAGGCCGCGCTCGGCTGTGGGCAAGATTATCGCACGCTGGGGTTAAAAACTTCCAATTTAAATTCAATTTCCGTGCAAATGGTCAAAAGTCTCGACGACAAAAGCAAAAATACATAACAAATAAAAAGAACAGAAAAAAATATAACAAAAAAAAAAAAGCAGAAAAAAGAAAATAAAACCCACCACTTAAGGCGGGTACAAAAAGGCGCTGCGAACTCCGAACCGGATATCAAAGCGTAGACAAATACAAAGTAGAAGCAAGCAAGGATAATAAGTGTGTGTGTGTGTGTGTGTGAAGGATGCATGACCATGCAGGCAAAGTCACTTCATTATCGAGATTATCGGCGCAAGTTCAACCCTGCCGCACAACAAGGATAACAACAAGCAGCAGCAGCAGCAGCGGCAGCAGCAGCACACATCCAGCTCGTCCTGCCCTCTCATCCCGTGCACACGTTCGCGCGTCAGCACAAATGTCAAACCACTCAGTTCCTGTGCCCGATTCGATGGGGTTGCCCTGTCCCTGCCAGTTCCCAGTTCCCAGTTCCCAGTTCCCATTTCCCAGTTTCCCCGTTTGCGATTCGCTCGTCACGGCTGCTGTGCGCCTGTCAGCCTATATCCTTGAGAAGCGACCTGAGTGTCTTCTTCTCTCTCTCTGGTTTTGCTGTGTTTACCCCCAGGACATGCTAATAAAATTGCCGAAAATCCGCAGCCCAGAAAGTGTTGACGAATGTTTTTGTGCCCGGCGGCATTTGACGCGCGCGATTTGTGCGCGATTTTGAAGCGATTTCCGACTAAACAAATTAAGCACAGCACAGGGAATACAAGACGAGGGGAGTGGGGTGGGGATGGGGTATTACCAACGGAAATTGCTAAAAAAAAGAAAAAGTGTATATGAAGGGTCAACAAATGCAACTAATTGCCTTAATCATAGTGGGCGTGTCGGCTAGTTGGGGGCGTGCCGCAAGTGAACAGTTGCCGCTGATTAGCTCAGCTCAGGAATTTTTAGCGAGAGTCGCTCGATAAGTAATTTGAGTTGCAATGATGTCACACTGATTGAAATCAAAGCCAGGCCAGCTATCGCATTACATAAAAGAGAGAGAGAGGGAGATAGGCAATCGTTTGGGGGGGGCACGCGCGAGTTTAAAGATATTGTATCTGTAAGTTAAAATACTTGAAAAGTGGGCGCAAAACAAAAAGCGCATAAAAGTTAATTAAATGCAATGCAAAACAAACAAAAATAACTGAATGGAACAGCGTGCATGGAAATGGAAGCGGAAAAGAGAACGACACGACACGGCAACAACAACAACAACAACAGCAACAACAACAAACACACGCACAACAACTGAAGGCAACGAGCTAATCGATTCATTTGAAATTCAATACACAAACACGAGGCGAACAACGAGAGAAAGAGAGAGAGAGGGACAGAGGGAGGGCGGTAGGGCGAGCGCAACGCAGGCAGGCACGAAAATCAATATGAAAAGCATAACTGAAACACAAAGTGTCAAATAGACAAACGTCAGAACGTACGAAACGAACAAGACACTGAGTGTGGGGGGGTGGGGGGAGGTTGGGTGCTAGTTGTGTGAAGGGGGAGGAGTGGTTTGTGGGCAACGGAAACGGTGCCAGGGCTTTGCCGCCCCTCAATTTGAATGTGGCTGCAATTGCAAGCCGTCAACCACCAGCCACTAAAAATGTTGACACACTCGGTCTGCAGCAGCAGCAGCAGCAGCAACAACAAATGTGCAGCAACCAACAACAAAGATACAAATACAATTGTGTAAGGGGCACGCTTCGGAGTGCTGGTTGCAAGTCTGGCATTGCCACTGCCACATCCACTGCGGCTGCCATTTTCAATTTATTGTTATTATTAATTTTGCTGCCAAAAAAGGGATGCGACGGCCTACAACAACGACGAAGGACTACAACGACGGAGGAGGAGGACTATCGAGCGACGAGTTTATTTGTGTGAAATTCAAATGTAAATACTTGAGGGCGCTTAAGGGTGTCTTTAGGGCTCTATTTGCCCTCATATTGCGACGCAATTTCATCGCTTTGGTGGTGCGAAGGTGTAGCCCTCTCTCTCTCTGTTGCAGTTGCACACAGCAGCAGCAGCAGCGGCAGCGACGAACCTGCCACATTTACACAAACCCACCACAGAACGCTTTTGCAGTTTGACCGGTGGCATCCATGCAAAATCAATCGACTTTATTGAAGGCGAACCATTCGCATATGGCTTAAGTCTATTTGAGTATATGATTGGGTTTGCCCTGCTAATGGCTAGCCGAATGTAGGGCATGATGGACTATATACCCAGTTGAGTAGATATAAATAATTTATGTATTTTTAACAATATTTAATAATTATAATAGAGTATAAACTCGTGTTTAAGACTTTTTAACTAGATTCTTGCATTTGGAAGGAGTAAAAAACAAAAAAAAAAAAAATTGATATAAAAAATAACCCTTACAAAAATATCATTAAATAAACCCAATTTGACTAAAATCTTTACTTATAATAAATTTTCTTGCTTATTTCAGTTTTAACTCCACCTAAAGGGTATTTGGCGGTGTACTACTGTGAGAAGTACTAGCCATCAATAAACTGTAATGCCCTCCGGCTGTCAATATCAAGTAATTAAAAGCCTGCCTTTGCTAAAACAAAATAAGTACAGGGTATCGCACATCGAACCCACCTCAAACAACTGCTGACAGAAGAGCGACTTTTTGTGCATAGGGTATTTTCGGAGTCTAGAACGTTCAAGTCTTTATTGATGTTGCTGGCATTTTTCTTGTCATGACGGCGACAACAACAACAACAGCAACAGCAACAACAACAACGCCAAAGATTAGTCATACAAAGTATTGTTTGTCGCCGGGGGAAGGGATGGACGGCGGGACGCCTGGCGACATTCATTTCAATTGACACGTGCAGTGAAATATGCCTCCCCACCTATCTATCTATATGGTATATAGTATATAGTATATGGTATATAGTATATGGTATATGGCAGTTCCCCGCCTTCGCCTTTTGCCATCTTGAAGAGACAACGCAGCATTTTTTCAACGCATCACAAATGTTGGGGAAATCGAGCTCAGATAATGAGAACGCGCCAAGCTGAGGCTCATGAATATGAAAATGCCTGGCAAGAAAATGGCAGCAGCCACTGTCTGCGAAATGACGTCCGCACCTTCGCCGAGACGGAGACGGAGACGGAGATGCGGAGCTGCATTGAGTCGGATGTTGTAGCGGGCTACGCTTGCGTCAGCATTAGCAACAACCACCCCACCGNCCACCCCACCACCCCCCACCTCCCCCTTTGATCAACGTGTGCAGTGACTGGCAGCTCCTGCTGTCTTAACATTTACGCATTTGACATTTTTGTCACCCGAAATGGCAGCGGGCGGCCCAAACGGCTAACTGAGGGAGTATTAAAAAATTATATGCCAAATCGAAATTGCATGTTTTACATAAACAACAACAAACAACAACAGCAACAACAGCAACAACAATTGCCGTCAGCAGCTATTTGAATTTATGTATTTCTAATGTGTGTGTTTCTTTTTTTTTTTCTTTTTCGCTGACCACCCGCTGTGGGCCGCAATCTGCTTGTGAGTATGCCCGGAACCACTCAGTATGCTGCGTACACTTCATCCACACACTCACCGACACACACACACACACGCACAGTTGTTAGTTGGGTAAATTCTAACCCTTAAGTGCACATTTATTGCCATTTATGCGGTTCGTTTCGGGCACTGTGGCTGGGTTACGCATATGATTCCCGTTAGACTCCACCATTGTTTGGCAACATTATTTATGGATTTCTCTTGATTATTATTATATTTTTTTTTTTCAATTTTTTTTTTCTGCCTGCGCTTTATAAACTACATAGAATTGAGCAAATGGCAGCGATTCATGCAAGAATTTGATATGCCAATTATATGGTTGAGCTTATAGATTAGTAAAAATATCAATCGAGCTATATATAGTCGATATATCATCCATGTTTACACTTTTCAGCTTGTTCACACCCCATGCACAAAAGGGTTCAGGGGTCGCTGTGGCACTTAAGCCCAATTTTAAATACCAATTGAGTGTGTGTTTATTACTCAAAATTTGTTTTATTATCATTTTTATCATTTATGATACAGTTATCCATCTACATGATTACAAAATGTAATGATAATGCGTACAGAATGATGTATTAACAATATTAATAAGTGTGACAACCTCTTTGATCATAATTCGTTTTCTATTACTTTAAAAACTCCCCTTGAGAATCGCATAGAGCGGCGATATTTTGGAGTCGCTCCTGTTCTCCTTCTCTCTTTCTTTCGCTTTTTCTCTTTCTTTCTTTCCATTTCGTTCTCAGTTAGATTTGCTTACTCGCTTACATCGCCTCCCTTTGCGATTCTCATGAATTCAATTAATGCTCATTCTTTAGTCCGGTTTTGCCCACATCTAAATGATTGGATTATATAGTCGAAGCCGGACTAATGATGTCAAATCTGTCACTTTTCTTTCAGTTGCAGCACATTTTAATGCAATTAGCCGATTGCCCCCCCCCGCACCGACCGCTGTCAACTGTATTGATCTTTAATTAAAACGATTAATTAACATAATAAACACATAATTTGCACCACGGACAAGTGGAGACCTCCGACTGTGCCGCGCTGGATAGGCCTCATAGCGGGTGACGCCATGCATAAGAATTGACCCTGGCCAGTTGCCAATGCACTCGCAGTGCACTCACAGCTATTCACAATCGACTCACACTCGCTGCCATATTTAACTCACTATTTCTCCTGCTCTCTCGCTCTGCCCTTAACTGTTTTGTTTATGATTTTGTTCCGCCACTGAATATATATATATATATATGTATGCATTCATTTTTAATGCTACTCTTTCTGTGGCGAGTTGCTGCCAAGTGCAGTTAATTCCAATTGGCGGCGAGTCGTCGTTTGCTCCCTCGGCCCGTGGTCGGATCTGTGGGTGCCTTTGGCCTCGTCTTCAGCTTTTTGTTTGTTGGTTTGTTTGCCTTCTGATTTGCATAATTTGTTCCATAATTTATGGTATGCAAGCGTTTTTGTTATTGTTCGTTTTCTTGTCAATTCTTTAGTCTGATTTCTTGTTGTTGTTGTTGTCCGTCTTCTGTCGCTCAACGTCTCTGATTGAAATGACTTAATTAACTAAATTACGCGCCTGGAATTTAATTGAAAATAACCAGCAACAACAACAAGCTGCACCAATCCGGAAACGGTTTGGTTTTGGTATTTTTTGAAGCGACTTTTACAACATCAATCACGACTTTTCCATATCCTCGCGTGAAACATATGCTTTAACATTGCCCGATTCTCGGCGATCTCATCGATATTCGATTGCCATGTTGTGTGTGCTTTGGGCCGCGCCTGACGAGACGCTAATGCCAGATGGCTTTAATTTATTTGTAAAATATTTTCCATATCAAAGCAAGAAAAATAAATTTGTGTGTTTTCCCACATGCAAGCTAGTTTAACAAAATTAGAAGCAAATAAAAGAAAAATTAAAAACGAAGCGCAAGTAAATTTTCATAAACAAATTTCCTTTTCTTATTTCTTTGTTTTTTTTTTTGTTGGGGGCCACAAATATTTCTAAACACAAAATACCAAAAAAAAAACCGAAAGAAGAAGATGAGCAGCGAAACAAATTAAATGCGTTAAGTAAACGAACAAATTGTAAATAAAAATTTGGCCATAATATAGTGTACATATTGCAACAACAATGGCATTAACAACAACAATCAAGCACACACATAAAACAACAACAACAAGTGGCAAATCGAATTGGGAAATGAAAATATATACATACATACATATATATGCATGTTCTGTTCTGTAGCAAAAATACTTAAGATTAACATAAATCGAACATAATATATAAGTACGCAATAGAAGTTGCGTGCACGTTTCTTGAGCGAAAAGTGGGTGGTTCCAGAAATACCTATTGAATATTGAATAAAAAAACCAAAAGGTTGTTATCGATACTTATCGATATTAATGAAACGGCGCAAGTTATCGATATGTACGAACTGAATGTGACCAAGATCAGCTTTCTAGCTTATGTAGTTTCCGAGACTGATCCTGATCAAGAATGTATATACTTTATGGGTTCGGAGATGCCTACTTCTGCCTGTCACATATATTTTAACAAAACCAATATACCCTTTTTGAACCATTTTCAATGGGTGCAAAGGTATAAAAAACAGGTGGATAATTTCAGAAATAGTTTTTTTGCGTTCTTTGCCAAAAATTGAGTCAATATTTTCCAATTCAATTGTCAAAACTTTCAAAAACTTTTCAGCAATATATTTAAATATATGTTCTAATACACCTTTTTTTATCTGGGCTTATACGATTATAGCATAATTAAAGTCAGCCGAGCTGTTGAAGATTATGGACATTAATGGATAAAAAGTCGAGAATTTGTTGTTGTTGTGCGCCCCGAGGCCGTTTTAGTGGCTTTTTTTTTTTTTATATATAATTTTTTTATTTTGAGGTCGCTTAGCTTGGCGAAGAGCACCCCGAAAGCATCCCCAATTGTCGCTTATCCGTTTTGTCTTTGACCAAAAGCGATAAAATACAAAAAAAAAAACAGAACGAAACGAAACGAAAAAAATTATAACAAAACAGAGAAAAGAAATCTTTTAATTGTGGCGTTTGTTGTCGGGCGGGCAATCCAAAAGATTCTCGGAATAATTTTTCCATTTTTGTTGTTGCCGTACTTGTTGTTATTGTTGTTGTTGTTGTTGTTGTTTTGCCTTTTAATTGAGTACACACAACGCAAAAAAAAAAAACCTAAATTTAAATTATGTGCTTATACATTGAAAAGCAAGCAAAACGAAGAAGAAGAAGACGCCGACGACGACGAACCAAAAGAAGCAACCGTCGAACAACAAAAACAAAGTGCGTGCCCGCGCTGCCGTCCCCTCGACCCCAGATGCTTCACTGTACAGTCTGTACAGCGGCTCGTTCATTTGAATTTTACGCAAAAGCAAAACAATTATGAAATTATTTATTAAATATTGTGAAATCGCTCACTGCACATGGGCACAAGTCGTGTTTGTGTATGCACAGATACAGATACATAGATAGAGATACACAGATACACAGATACACAGATACTCTGTCATAGGCCGGGTATCGGTGACTGCGACTGGGACTGGGCCAACCTTGAGCGTCTGTGCCCGGTTCGACAACGAATACTCATACTCGCACTCGCACTCGCACTCACACTCGCATTCGTACTCTATTCTAATTGCTGCCATCGCCCATCGTCGCCATCGTCGCCATCGTTTCCATTGTTGTCGTCATTGGCGTCATCGTCGCCGCTTGCCGCTTGCCGCTTGCGGGTGTGAGATTTAAGTCACTTTATCGACAACGCGCCGATTTTGGTCGCGTATCGCGATGTCGCCGTATCGCAGCTGCCCCCAACCAACCAACCAACTGCTAATACACCACCCCCCCCTCACCCCTCACCCCTCACCACTCCCCGCTCTTCTGCTCGCCGAGTGCTTCATCATCTCTGGCGTTGGCTTTTGTTCGAATCGCGCGCGCGTATTTCTTCAATAAATTTTCAGTTTATTCGGTTTATTTATTTACTTATATTTGCTATTGGTCCCGCCGGCGCCTCACCTCACTAAAAACCAAACCCACCCCCTATCCCCCCCCTTCAGTTGAGTTCACATTGCTCCCTTTGCATTGCTTTTGTTTTCGCTTTGCTTCTTTCAGTGCTTTACGATTATTTCACTCAACTTTTTTGCCCAGTGTCTTCGCCGACGTCTTCTTCGTAATTGAATTTCAACTTGTTTGCATTGTCGACGATAATTCGTCGAGCTATTTTGCGTATTGAGATCAGGGCCTCATCAATTAGTAAATTAATTTTATGCGCAACGGAATCTTTAGTCTTAGCTAGTCGGATCGGATCCATATTGGATTCGAGATACTCTCGTTAATTCTGAATCATTTGGCTAATCCCATAATAATATTATGTGTATTTTTTATCAGATCTATGGAAATAACAAGTTTTAATCCGCAAACAGCATTAAAAAGGGCAGCGAAAATATGAAAATGTTTGCGTTGACTTTGCTGCATCAATTTGATGCATTGTTTGGCTTAAAACATTGCATTAACAGCACTTAATTAAATACATACAAATTACAGGGTATTTTTCAATTGAAAGTTTTTTTGTTTGCTTTGAAATTAAAGTGAACAGCGAACAGCAGAAAATGGCAGCAAATTTTCAATATTATAATTAAAGTGAAATATGAAAAGTGCAAATAAAAACAAAAACAAAAAAACGGAAACAAAAAACAGAAACATAATTTTATGTATTTGTTTATAGCATAGAATGTGATAATTCAATCAAAATTTGAGATATTTAGGTATGCAGGAAATAAGTGTTAAAGTGTGTGTGTGTGTGTGTGTGTGTAATCTTTATTATTTAATTTGTCGCTTGTTGAATTTATTATATGTTTTTTTTTTTGTATTTGAATTGTGGCCGTATTTCGCGTATTTTGCATATGGCAAATTAATGCAAATGCGATTAAATGTTTTCATTTTAAATGCCAATGATTAACGCCACAATGTGACTATTTGTTGTTGTTGTTGTTGTTGTTGCATTCTTTTTCCATGTGCAACAGAACTCGAAATGTGTGACAGTTGCCGCTGCCGCATGTAAATATTTATATGATTTAAAGCCTTTAAAGAAGCGAACACATGGCGTATGCTTCATATTTTGAATATGCAAATTGAATGGAATTTCTTAGGCGAATATTTAAATAAATTTCTTAAGCTGCCAAGGTCCTGGGGAAATACATATATATACATATATATAAGTTTTTGGCAAATTCAGTTCGATGTTGTTGTTGTTGTTGTTGTTTATTATTATGTTCAAAATCAATAATGAATTAAAACATATTAAATAAACAGAAATTAATTATGCACAAGATGTTTTCAGTGCTGACTATTGAAGCAGCTTTGTGCAATTGCCAATGGCAGACAGTTCGAAAGAGGCATAAGAAAATCACACACACACACACACACACACACGCACACTCATTGAAAGTCTGTGCAACAGCTTGTGAAATGCCAACGTCATTGTTATTTATATCGGAATAACAAGGTAATAACTGCACACTTAAGTATGCAAATAGCCGAAAATCATAAATGCATAGTAAACACCTACACACACACACACACACACACAGATACAGCTTACAGCGCCTGTATCCATGTGTGTGTGTGTGTTGATTGCACATGCAAATGTTATCATTTGTGATTAGTTACAGTCTCGAAATGCTAATGCCAAAGGCAGCCACAAGACAGCAGCTCTCATGTGTGTGCGTGTGTGTGTGTGTGTGTGTGTGTGCGCTTAAATTTCATCTTTGAGCTGAACTAATCCGCTTGCAGCTTCCCTTACGGTAGTTCTTGCTTGTTATCTGGCATTTCCTGGCTGCACGCAACCAAAAATTAAGTTTTTGTTTAAATAATTTATGGGCTCATTTGTTTGCGATTGGCGCCAGCACTGTCTTGGCCATTGCAATTGACATGGCCAACAATTAATTAATTATTCAACAAGCATGCATCAAATGGCAACAGGATTAAATGCGGCTTATTTTACACTGATACGCTTCCAAGAAAATGCACAAATTTTCCCAAGCTGTGATTATTTACTAAATCAGCCGAAATAACATTATACATATATATACAATATATAGAAAGAAGTTGCACTTACGGGCTCAATTTAAGCGCTTCCTGCAGCTGTTTGAGGCAACGATCGATTTTACGCTCGCGCACTTGAGAGCCGTACTTGGAGGCGGTATACGGATCCGTCGGAAAACTGAAATACGGATGTGCGTCGAAGGTGAACAGGCAGGAATCGGATGAGTTGCTTGATCCATTGTCGCTATGATTGGATGCCGCTGCAGCAGTTGTCTCAGCTGTGGGCTTATTCATCATAAATTGCACTTGCACTTGCAACGCGTTACGCATACGCCACGTTGTCTGTTGCGGCTGCTGCTGCTGCTGCTGCTGCTGTTGTTGAGGAGCCAGCGATTTGTGACAGCTCTTAACGCGATGACTTCGCGTTAACAACTGCTGGCTGAAAGGTGGACAACTGGCTATAGACGGCTTAATCGGGCGACTTCTTTGTCTACGCAGCGATTATTTTTTATATATATTTTCATATATATTATCGCTTTGGTGCCAGGTAGCAGTTATTGCAGTTGGCCGCCAACTACGTCATCAACTGCAGACGCTGCTGCACATATTTTCAATCTTGCAGCGCTCGTTCAAGCCGCCGTTGTATGTGCGCACATTGCGTATACGTCATGTGGCCGCTACGATTTCAGTTCTTGGTAATGCGCACCAAATTCTTTGTACCGCAACACGATCCCTATGCAAATAGGCCGCTGCAGACATTGTTTTTACAGTTTCGCAGCACTCTTTGCAAAACATTTACAATACACAAACCGAAGCCAGCTTGCTTGCTTGCTGCGCGGCTCTTCCTCTTGCTGATGGCCACAACTGTTTTCAAGGCCGTTTAGACTAGATTGGCTCCAAATGCGCAATAGTTGAATTTAATTGAATGTTGAGGAATCATCCTTATAAAGTGAGTTTTCTATTCTACAAATTATTCGGTTCAAAATTAAATTCGAATTCGTAAATAATTTCTCATATTTGGAAACTTTGGGATTAAATTTCCATTTCTCCGAATCAAGCTTATATATTCTCTATGATTGTTATATTATATTTATTCTGCGCGCTTGCATAAATATTTTGTGTTAGCTTTTGCTTTAGCATTCAGTTGATTTACTCGTTGAGGTAATGCCTGGAAGCATTCCCATCTATCGAAAAAAAGTGACCTCATTTGGAGAAGCTTCATTTTTCCTTAGTCTGTTTCAGTTTTCCATATTTAAGTGTCCGTTCGCATTGCGTTGTGTTGTCGTGTTATAGGCGTTGCCCACTCCCCACATTTACACACCACCCCCCCTCTCTCTCTCCCTCTTTTCCCTTCTTAACTTGCTGCTGCTTCTTGTTGTGTCCTGCCTTTATTTTGTTTTGTTTTGTGTGCATGTAACTTGCTGGAAAATTAATAATAATAAAAAAAAGCAGCCAGAGAAAAACGAACGAAAACACCTACACTGTTCCGGGGGGGCAGGGGGGTGGTTTTGGGCGTGGGGTGGTTAACAAATACACGCGTGACCCTATTAAATGTGTGCTAATAAAAGCTCGGGTCTCCAAATAAATGGCCAAATGACGACACTGAATGCTCGCTGCTCGAAATTTGTTGGAGCTAAACTCAAGTTCGGGCGCAGTGGGCGTGGCATGCCTTATAGAATATCTAGAAGTGGGCGTTGCAAACCAAGAAAAATTACTTAAAAATTCAAGAGGAGTTCTGCCGATGCTGATAACAACAACAATAACGATGATAATGATCATGATGAAAACAAAATCAGCGGGCACAAAAAGATGGCCGAGAGCTGGAGGGGGCTGCAATACCAAAAGCCGAGCGGGGGGAGGGGGGAGGGATGATGACGGCGGCTTCCTATGCGCGCTAAAGGTCAACAATATATATATATATATTTGTATATATTTTCTTTTTCATTTGGAACATGGTCATTTATAAAATCTGCGAGCATTATTAAACAACAAAAGCGAAAGCAAAGCGAAGGCAACCGGGAAAATCGTTGACTGTACTATGTAAGTGGACTAGGACTCTCTCTGTGTGTACATATCTAAGAATATACATATATATATATACATATTATATATATATATAACGGTACATGCACTCAGTTGTGCCCGCGATTTATCAAATTAATGAGTATCATTCTATTTTCATTTCATTTTCCATGCGAAGGACACCAACAAAAAAAAAAAGAAGAAGAAAGTAAGAAAAAATATAGTAAACGGAAAGTGACCCATCGACTCGGCCAAAGCGAGGGAGAGCGATAGAGATAGACTGCGAGTAGAGGAAATAGTGGTCAGAAATGGGAATAAAAAATTAAGGTAACTTTATTTTATTTTTTTTTTTGTGGGTTGTAGGTTCCACTTGGCAGTCGAATGGAAATGAATAAGAAAATGGAAAAGGATACGGCTAAGCGGCAGTCAAGTTGACTGCCAGTTGCGAGCAGTAAATGAGCTCGGTGCCGGCTCAAATCTTTGGTGCCACCGGGGGGCACCTTTGACGTCTCGAAAGTGAGTGCAAATGTTGTAGGACCAACACCCAAAGCGAACACATGGCGAATGGAGTAGCGGGGGTCGGGGGTTCGGCGTCAGAAACTAATGTGGGCGATTACATAAACAGGACACACGAAAGGACGTACCGGAGACGGTGACGGTGACGGGGACGTACGGACATTTGCCGTGTAAGCAAACACACCCAAAAGGCAAATAGAAACACCCAACAACTGAGCATAAATCCCGACCAAAGCCTGGCCAGGACATGGCCCCAAAAGGATACACCAGGCACAAGCAGCACTTTGCATGCCCCTGCCCCCGCCCCCGCCTGCTCCGTTGGAAAGGTACAAATAAAGTGACCAACCCAGAAGGTCTACAAGAAAAAGGAAATACATATAATAATAAAATACTTTGGCAAAACGAATAAAAAAAAAATAATACAAAACAAAACAACAACAACAACAAAACAGAAAAAATTATAAGAGAAGAGTAGCCGGTAAAGGACTCGAAGACGGCAGCGAGACCGAAAAAAGGAAGCCAAAGCGAATTGTTTTATATCCCTCATTTGTCCATTTAATGGCTGAAACGAGCCAACCCCAGCAGAGGAACAGGACCAGGACCAGGAACAGGAGCAGGAGCAGGAGCCGAGCTGAAGCCAGGACTCGGAGGCAAACAGAAAATCGACAGACAGCAAAAGGATGGCTGAGAAAAACGCAACCAAGCAAAGTGAAAAAGAATATTGAAACACTAATAAAAATAAGGATAAGCAGAGAATGCATTAAGTAAAATATAGAATAAGTGGGCGAACCGGCGAACCGGCGAACCCCCCGCCCCATTCCACACACACTTCGTTCGCCATTCTCCCGTTCGATGGGACGCATGAGATTGCTTTGCTTGACTTGGTGTTGGGTTAAAGATGGACACGGGTACGCGTTGGCTACAGATTGAATTGTTTTTGGTTTACTTTTCTGGAGGGTGGCTACACACACACACACACACACACACACATATATATATAGTTTAATCATAACAATAATTCACCCTTTCTAGGGGATTCTTGTTTAACCAACTGAAGTCGGCCTGGCAATTGAGCCTGTTACCAGTGCCACTTGCCACAGCCAACTGCCCGCGCTGAGTTTGCAAAATTAGGGCTCACCTGGAAAGCTATGAAATCTTAATGTTCACCTGGGCCATCCACTGTTATGGAAACCATTCTTCAGAAATGCCTTATTTCAGTTTATCTTCTGATTCTGCAATTTTTTCAAATTTATTAAATTAGCTTACAAGTAAACAATAGTTTTGACTTAAGGTTTTATAGCTAAATGTATTTTATTTTTAAAAAATTATCGATAACAGCAGTTTATTATTTAATATCGATAATCTTATCGAAGTTAATTTCAGTTTATTTTGTTTGTAATTAATATTAATGTGAATCCAAAATGAAAATTCATTTTTGTTTATTTGGGAGTATCGATATACCGATACATATCGATATATCGATAAATATCGATTAGCAGAATAACGAGCTAAAATTCATATAAAATGATGCTTATTAACAACATTTTAAACAAAAATAATATACTGTGTAAAAACGAAATGAATTGAATAGCTTTAGATCTGAAAAGATCAAATAGAGCTTGCAGCCGGAGTAATCGAAAACAAGCAGAACTATATGGTGAATAATTACATTATTCATGCATATGATAACTAATGTAATGTAACGTATGCAATTGCTGGCTATTTAAGCTGCGTAAAACATTATTGGATGGGGACACATTAGTGGAACAAGTTGGCAGACATTGCGCTGCGGCCGCAACTGAGATTTGCTTTGAGCCACTGTGTCGATATGGCCAAGAATAGGTGTTCGCTCTTCTTTGACAATCAATAAAAGTTCTAAAAACAGTTGTTTTACTCCTTGAGAAGCAGTAGAAATCGTGTAAGCATGGGTTTATTTTCCATTCGAAATTCATTGTGTAGCTGAGTAAATAAATATTCACTTGCACTCAACCACATTAGTGTGTGTGTGTGTGTGTGTGTGTGTGTAGCTGTAAGTAACTGTGAGTGAGTTCAGTGTGAGTTTTTCATGTATTTAAATGTCAAGTTGGAAAAATATAAACTAAACTGCGAGAATGAGTGCAGCAGAGTTGAAGGGGAGGTCAGCTGTTGGGTCATTGCAGTCATTGCTGCAGCCCATGACCCGTGGCCCATGTCCTGCATTCACACACACACACACACACACACACACACACACACAGAGTGTGGAAAATAAAAATAAAGGAAAGTTTGAACGAGTGAACACAACAACAAGAGCGAAACAACTTTTTCCATGTTAAAAGCGGGAATAAAAAATAAATTTGAAATAAATTGAAATAAAAGGCAAATGCAATTGCAAAATGGAATATAATATGCAACATATTTTGGTTGCCATCAAAAATGGGATTGTGGCATAGGGTTGCCAGCAGCTGCGCTAACCAAAAATCAAATGTGCCAACATTGGCCACAAACACTTTTTGTTGTTGTTGTTTTTTTTTTGTGTTGCCTCAAATGCTATTCGGGTGGGTTGTTCAAGGAGCTGCATGCAGATGCCACAGTTTTGCCGATGAGCACCACTGTGGCAGCTCGGCTCGTTGGCAACGTTGTCGGCACCGTCGGCGACATCGTTGTCTCGTCCTAGTTGGTGGCTGCTGCCACATGCAACATTCAATGCATACAAATGGCATTTAAGCCGGTTTTGGCTTTCAAAACGGGACAGCAACGAGCTAAGCGCAGTTACACACAAACTTACACACACACACACACACACATGGACACAGTAACAGCAACGCAATTTATATGCGTGGCAAACGCAAACACAACAGCAACAACAACAACAACAACAACAAAAGCGGAGCCTAAAACAAAGCGCTGGAACTTCAACCGAGTCAAACAGGCGGCAAAAGCTACTAAACTAACGCATACACAGGAACGCAGACAAACACATGCACACATACATACAGATACCAATACACACACTTGACACACACACACACACATATATAGTTATTCAGAGCGCCTGCAGCAGCTCTTGGGCCTCCATGTTGCATGGTGGGCACGGCTGTGTAATTTAGTTGGGACTCGGCGACTGCTTTGGTCGCCTGTTTGGCCGCTTGGTGGTTGGGTGCTTGGGTGGTTGGGTGGGATGAGTGTTAACGGTGGGAAGGGTGGGTGGTCGGTTATGGTCATAAAATAAACCAAACAAACAAGCCGGAACCATGTCAGAAGGCACCGCATACCTGCACAAGCGCACTTCTGTGTGTGCACAGTATGTATCTGTGTTGTATGTGTGTGTGTATGTGTGTGTGGGTGTGTTTGTGTGTAGGCAGAGCAAGGATGAACATGAGTGCGGACAGTGGGACCATATCTACCGAAATTGAATAAGGTGCAATAAACTGAATATGAAGGACGCAATAATTTCATATTTGAAGTCGATTGAATTGAATTGGAGGCCCTCTATGCGATTCTCATGAATTCAAGCAATACCTAAAGACGTTCTAGAAGTTCTGTTTGGCTTGTTTTTTTTTAATGGGTAAGTGTCTTTGTTTTGCTCTCTCATTAGGTAGCTCGTTTTCTATTTTTCTCTCTCTCTCTGTCTGTCTCTGTCTCTCTCTCTCCCTCTCTCTCTCTCTCTCTCTCTCTCGCTTTGTCTCTCTCTCACTCTCTCTCACTCTCGCTCTCTTTTTTTGTCTCTCTGTCTCTCTCTCTCTCTCTTTCTCTATCTCTCTCTCTCTCTCTCTCTCTCTCTGTCTCTCTCTGTCTCTCTCTCTCTCTTTATCTCTCTCCCTCTCTCTCTCTCTCTCTCTCTCTTTCTCTCTCTCTGTCTCTCTATCTCTCTGTCTCTTTCTTTCTCTCACTCTCTGTCTCTCTCTCTCTCTCTCTCTCTCTATATATATATATA
>SCDT01001256.1:0-21560 GCA_004143765.1 Drosophila melanica
AAAAATGCCTTCGAACGTGAAAATCGGTTCAGTTTTGGCAAAGTTACGGGACTTTGTAGTATGGGAACTATGGAACCGACAGCTTTACATGTCAAAATTTTTGCCAATTTTGGCATGATTTCTAACCAAACATTTGACCCCCTCAAAATCACCTTTAATGTTGTTTTTTATACTAATTATGACATCCGAAACCAATTAAAAACAAAAATTTTTTTTGAAAATTAAGAAGTTTCCCTTGTGATTTTGTACCAAAAAAATAAAAAAAAAAATTATTTTCAATAATGCATATATTTTAAATGTAGAATCATAAAAAAATGGCTTCGAACGGTTAAGTTTTGGCAAAGCTATGAGAATTAAATTATGGTAACTATAGATTTTGTAGGGTGTCGGGCTATGGGCATTCTCTTGGGCGTAGCCACCATATCAATGTCGCAATCTTTGGCGAAGGTCACATACTTCACAATAAACAAAACTTTCATCTTTTGTCGATTTTCGATTTTAGGTTTTATAAATTTGCCATTTATATTTCTGTTTATATTATCTTAGGTATTAACCTATTTCGAAATATGTTCATTAAAATTTTCTGAATTGGAATTTTCAGTTAATGCATTTTTATAAAACTCATAACTGTTTAACCAAGTGTACAGATAACGACTATATTTTATATGAACACGGTTTTTTTGCATTTGAAATTATTATTTTCCCCTGTTTCTAAAAACATGACACACACATTTTAAATCCTAATCAAGTTTTCAAGTCTGTTTCTGATTCACTGACAAAATTTCTATGCATTTACGTAACTGCTGAGATCATTGCCAGGTTTAGATAATTACCTTTGGTGCTTGTTGGCGTCAGGCCGCAGCTGAAGGTTTTCCTCATCTGATGTCCGCGCTGGAACTCGGCATCCATAGATGCAGGCGCCTCCTCCGCGGACTGTTTTTGCTGCCTGCGCTTGCGACTCAGGGGCAGGGTTCGTGTGCGCGGCTCTCGGGTTAAACTGTTTGGAGCAGCTGCAATGGTCATTGGTTCCTCTTTGTCCAGTTCCTCCAGATAGTTATCCAAGTCCATGAGATAATCCTCGACCTTGTCATCATCATCATTATCAGAGGAGGATGAGGATGAGGTTGAATTGCAGTTGCCATTCAGTTGGGATGCGCCGCCATGGACATCCAGTATGGCGTCCAGCTCGTTGAGCACACTGAGTGCCTCATCCGGCACGCTCCCGGACTGTTTAATGGGCGTGCTCAGAGGAGGCTCTTGGCTTACGTCACAGAACGCATCGTGTTCATCGTTCATGTTAAAGCTAAGCGGCTGTTGTGGTTGTCTCAGCTGCTTTTGTTGTTGTTGTTGCTGTTGATGATGAAAACTTTGCGGCGTCTGTTGTATCTCAATCAGATCCTCATCGCTGGGCTCGTCGTCGTAATAATCGCAGGCCTGTTTCATCGATTCGCTGGACAAACTGTGCGAGAGTCCATAACGTTCCGGTTCTCGTAACGTTTCCTGCTGTTCTTGTTGTTGTTTACGTTTCTCTTTAGCTGCTGTTGTTGTTGTTGCTGGCAAACTTGCGTAGGCGTTTGAATTGCGCTTGAATTCCCGGCCAGCTGATTGCTCTTTACCGTTCATATTGCTTGCATTGCCGTTCCGCTGTTCTCATTTAGGTGCGTTCAGTGTTGCAAAGCGACAATTGGTTGGGTCCTGCGTAAAAAAATAAACAGCGACAGTGTTGGTTAGTTACGTATTGCGGCAGGTCAGGTTAAGCAAGTTCTATTAGAGATGAGCGTGTGCTGAAAGAGTCAGCGACTATTACAACAGTAACGAAAATACCAAAACAATGGCAATTTTTAGGATTTTTGGCAAACTGTGATTGTTACAGATTAAACATAAAATCCACAGATTGAGCTGCCTACGCATAATATATAATACAAAATACATTTTTTTAAATATATGCATATATATATTTTAAAAAAACATATTTGTCCAGCTGTAAAAAAAACTACCATAAGTGATTGACATAATTAATTTATTTGCATAACTGCCTATAGAAAAACAAAAGTTAATACTTTTATTTATAACTTACAACCTTGAATGGCAATCATTTAGCAACTTGTGACAGTGACTCGTGATAAGTCGCAGTCACAGCGCAAACATCGCTTAACGCTTGAACGCCCGTTTCGCGGTTTTTAATTTCTTACATTTTTTCATAGCCAAATGCAATCAAATGCAAACAAGCGCGTGCTTCCCGCCTTATGTGATATGCTGCACGTGAGTGGACCCTAAGCGACAGGTAGCAAATAAAACAAACAGATGTCAATTATTTGCGACAGCCATAAATAGCAAAAGTAAAAAACATATAAAGAAAAATAAATAAAAAGTAGAAGTAAAAATAAAGCAGCGCAGCGCGTGTTCATTCAACTGATCAGGTGAATGTACTTCCGTTAATAACTTTTTATGGACGGTATGTGTAGGTAAATACGTAGTTATATACATATATATATATATATATATAAAATAATCAACAATTTGATGCCGATTATTGCTGAAAGAGGGAGTGGCAACTCTGCGTGTATGCTAAAAATCTATGATGTATGTGCAAGTATATATGCATGCACGTATGGATTTTATGTATATATTCGTATATACGTGTATTGGTGTCTGTCTAGAGCAGCGAGATCGCGATCGTTGGCACGTTACCTCGATTAAAGCAAATGTCTTTTCTCGCGGCAGCAGCAGCAGCGGCAGCTACAAGAGTTTCGAGTCTGGTTTTCTTGTCGTTTCAGCTTATGTTTTGTATGCATATAACCGTGACCTTCTCGAGTTTTTGTCGCTGCCAGTGTGGCCATAAAATTTTTTAACACAATCAGTGTAAGCCTGCAAACAGAGCTCAGATCACAGCTTTTAACATACAGTGTCGGATGGGTGACGAGGGTGGGGGGAGGGGGCAAGGGAACGCCTTTTGTGTGAACCTACCCTATTTAAGCTAATAGAATGAAGAGCCAGCTGTATATTAATTGTTGACTCAAGAGGTCAAATTATTTAGCGAACAGCTGCCATTGATCGCAAATTCGCACACACATACTTATACAGAGTTGCAAGTCGGCTATCAACACTGAACCCAATAAAACACCCCACCACCCCGGCGAAATAACTAGCTACCGTTAAATTTCGCTCGCGTTTTGTACGCGAATGCGAATACCAAAAATGTCGAGTAAAAGTAAACAAAAATAAGCAATTAGTGCTGCCACACGAAAAATGTTAACAGCGGGGTGAAGTGAAGAGAGGAATGCAGGGGAGCAGCCTGACCTTCATGCAAAAATGGTAAACACCCCAAAGCAGCTGCTGCAACTTGTTTTTTTTGTATTTGTATTTGTTGCAATTTTTACAATGAAATTGACATTCAGCTAAATCAAATAAAACTAGTTAATCGACGAGAGCTGAGAAGCAGCGATTAACACACAAACACAAGCATTCACACACTAACTCACGCACCGCAGAGAGCGAGAGCCTGAGACAGAGATTGAGAGAGAGAGAGCGCGCGCACACACGTTAATTTGATCGTGATGCTGACTGCTGGTAGAGTTGTACATCGTAGTTCATTTTTGTAGTTCACTGGCGTTCATACATTGGATTTATTCCTTTCCTAGGTTCAAGTATTCACCATCCTAGAGCTAAGCTTTAATGTTTTAGTAAAATTTAAATGCATATTATTGTTCTTATTGCTAATTCTGTGCAATATGTTTAAACATACAAAACATAACATATATAGGGAGTTAAATCAACGACGATAACTTGATAAAATATAACAAACGATGATCTATAATCATGGCCGGCGTTAGTTCGTTCAGGTAAGTGAGTAGTTCAAGCGAGCTTGTTCGGAACGGTTCGATACAACTCTAAATACTGCAACAACAACAACAATAGCGAGATTTGGTTAAATACTGCATTTATGTTTTTGTTGTTTGCAGCAAAACTAGCACTAACTACAAAACGAGCGCCTATTATTGTTATGTTTAAAAAAATGCAACAAAAGTTGCATGCTTCGCGAGTTATTTCATTTTTATGTACAATTTCCTTTTCTTTTTTTTTTGTTTGCCTTTTTTTATGAGGAAAGCGATAGCAAACACAAAAAAAATGTGAGCGCTGGCAAGGGAAAGGGAAGAGAGCAAGGGGTAAGCGGCAGCTGCATGCATGAGTAATAACAACAATTACAAATTTTTATATCGCAATTGCAATTAAGATCAATATTTAAGTAAATGCCAATTGCTAACGAAAAACAGAAGGAATGAACAAACACACACACACATACATATACATAGTGAGAACGCGGAATTTATTATTTATTTACATACATACATATGTATGCCGACGTTATAACGGGAACCGCTGCCCTGCTACTGCGTTGTTGAAATACTTTTTACAAAACAAACACTAATACAAACGCACATGCGCACATACACATACAAATGTACAAACATAATGCACGGGGCGTTGAGCGCGTCCCAGTTGTATCAAATATAACTGTTCTTATGGCAACCGAAAAGCACAACAAGAAAAAGAAAAATTTTTGCTGACCTGCTGATTTATTTTTTTGATTTTTTTGTTAATTACTGAGCACTTTTTATTGGGGGAATACCTTGGGGATTGCTCATAGCACAGTGTTGGCGCCACCTGACGTTTGACACCAAATACTAATTAAAAAAAAAATGTAACCAGACGAGCGTTGGGATCTTCAATTGAGCAAGAGTTGAGCACACTCACACATGCACACATATGCTGATAGCGAGCGAAGTATATGTGTGTGCTTATTTCGAAACGAAAAACACAATTTGAAGATTTTGTTTTAATTTTTTTCGTGGCGTCAACTTACGAAACGTATCGAGAGTAACAGGCACCACCAGCAGCAGTCACACAAATACATATGCAATGGAAAGGGGAGCGCGTTGGCGTTACTTCTGCTGCTTCTTCTTCTTCTTCTTGCCACACAATCACAATGTTGCACTCTAACTCTCACTCACTATCTCGCTTGCGCTCGCATAGTTAGTAGCAACGGCGGCAGTTAGCATAATGCACACACGCACACAAATGTATAGATGTTATACTCACACACACACGACCGCGCGTATTTGGTATCTTGTTTTCTTCTAAATTTATCTGTTCTGTATGCCACAATTCTTTTACGTGGTTGTTGTTGTTGTTGTTGTATACGCAGCTAAACAGTGCCCGGTACAAACTTCAGCTTTCAATATAACTTAACAAAAATAATTATGGTGCGCTTATTTTTCAAATTCATTTCAAGATCGAAACACGCGAGACACGTTCGCTTCGTGTAGAAACGGCCAACTGACGATTTCAGCAAACCATATAACAAATAATATAACAGCTAATATAACACCAGTAGCGCTAGCAGTGCGGCTGAAACTGTAAGTATTATGTTAACAACAGCGCAATGCTACTTAAGCTGTTGACGCTTATGCCAAGTGACTATCGATAATGCATGTTTTTGCCGCGCTAAACTATATAAATATAATTAAACAGATATAAACGTGATTTTTTTTATTTATTATTTATCGCTTTTTTAAATATTTTATAACTGTTTTTTAAAGTTGTGATCATTTAAGCGATTTGTTCCCTTCGACAAACATCGATTTAGAGAAACTGACATGTTAAGCAGGCTGTTAAGCTGTTGCCGCTGTTAACAAACAGCTGTTTTATGTGCCGCATTAACATAAATTGAAGAAATGGAATTGGAGGGTTCTGAATTGGGCACCAAGGAGTACTGGGAAACCAGCTATACGCGCGAAATCAAGAATTACAAAAGTCACGGCGACGTGGGTGAAATTTGGTTCGATGAAGACTCGCAACAGCGCATTGTTGACTGGCTGCTGAAGCAGGAAACATTAAATAAAGAAACCGCACGTGTCCTCGACTTGGGCTGCGGCAATGGCATGTTCCTGATTGCGCTGGCCAACGAAGGATTCACACAGCTGACGGGCGTCGATTATTCGCCCAAGGCCATTGAGCTAGCCCAGGGCATAGCCAAGGATCAGTCGCTAAACATTGAGTACGCCGTCGCGGATTTGACGCAGAGCGAGCCTCAAACACACCTGGGCACCTACGACATTGTCCACGATAAGGGCACCTACGATGCGGTCAGTCTGTGTCCCGACAATCCCAAGGAGAAGCGCACCAGCTACCTAAACACAGTTGCCCAGCTGCTGAAGGACGAGCACAGCCTGTTTATCATCACCTCCTGCAACTGGACGGAGGACGAACTCCTGCAGAGCTTCGACCAGCTGTTTGTCAAGCACTGTACAATACCCACGCCCACATTCAAGTTTGGCGGCAAGGTGGGCAACGTGGTCACCTCTGTGGTATTCAAAAAACGTAAACTTAACTGAACAATAAATTTTCTTTTATGGAATATACAATTTAAGCGAGGAAATATTTTGTATACTAACTGATCAAGAGTGATCAGTTGTCCCTAGAGGGGGCTTTTGAAAAGTTTCCCTGTAAAGACACCAAATTAGGTGTTTCAATATATATATATCTAGTATGCTCAGCTAAGGAATGTATCACTTTTTATATTCCATACCACCTTTTTATACCGAAAGTACATTCTTTTTATAATAGAAGGATGTTCGGTTAGGAGCAGTATATAGGGTATCCGCTAGTCCGTACTTCCGCACATTGTGTTTCTAATTTTCGTATTAATGTGGTTCGGTTCGGACTGTTTTAGGTTCAAGGTTCAATGTTCGTTTGATTTTTTAAATATTTAATTAACCGGTTCTAATTGGTTTGGTGTTGCCTTGATTTTGAAAAACCCCCTTTAACAAAATAATAAATTAGAAGTTGTTAACATATATATTTAATAATCATAACTAAATATGTATTTAATATCTTATTAAAGCAAAACACCGACACTCGAGTCTAATAACCAAGCAGTTAGCATTCCCATTTATAGAATTTTACATTTTCTTTGGGGTCTCAACTACTTAGTTGACTCGGTTAACAAATTGATAAAGCGTGCACATTTTTAACATTTACATATACATATATTTAATTTTGTTTTTCATTTAGATTTTTGTGTACTGCATTTAATCAGCGGCCTAATAACACAATCAATAACAAGAAGTAGACAGCTTTGTGCCTTCGGCGCAGCCGAATTCTATAAATACCCCGCAGATGCGGCTACAAAAAAGTATTTTCTCGTTTTGTTTGCTAGTTAACCGCATGTTAAATATAATTTAACTAGCTGGTAAAGATATGGACACAAAAACACTGAGCGGTAACAAACAACATCTATGAATAACAAGCAATTATTTTAGATAATACAAATATTGGCTGTTAAAAACACTTAAAAATGGTTAAAAATTTGTAAAAGATCAGATTAGCTATATATATACACGCACACACACACGATATCTTGCAGTTAGCAGATTGCTGGCTGCCCTGGCTGGGGTATTTGTAAATAGTAAACAGTTGATAAGTTTTTCAAAATATATAAACCCATAAAAATCGCTTACTTATTCGATACACAGAAGTTAGTAACATTTCAATTCGCATTAACTATCAGTTAGTCAACAATTAAACAGCTGATAGGGAGACGACCGTAACCGCCACCAGTTGCCAGTTGCTTAGGCGACACAAGTACATAGTAGACAATATTTATGGTATGGTCTTTTAAGGATTAGTTAAGGATATGCAGCTGGCATTGCTTCAAGAAAGAAAAGTGCGCACGAATCCTTTGATCTCTGAACGGCACATGGGACAATTTGCGACGCTGGGTGCGCACAGGTTGCAGGTGGCTAAAAAAAAGGGGAAAGATTCAATTAATATCTGTCAGTATATTTCATGGAATTACCCACCTAAATGCCCGCAGGGCAGGAATACAACGCCAACCTCTTCGTCCAGGCACACCTTGCACAGGCGCGCATCCTTCAACAAGCGATTCTCCTCCTCGAGCGAAAGATTTCCATTGGGATTTGATTGGCTGGCCAATGCGGGCGACGCTGCAGCGGCAGCCTGAGCTGGAGCCGGTGCACTTTCCACCGCTGGCCTTGGGGGCTCTAATGCAGCCGCTTTGCTCGTGGTCGCTGGGCAATCGGTTATCGCTGTTGGCACGCTTGTTGTCCGCTCTGACGGCTCAGTTACCTCCAGTGCGGCACCAGCGCCGCCGGCATTATCGAAGATTGCGTGCAGCAACTCATCCAACGTGTCGTAGGCACAGCCCGACCTAGAGAGCTTCTGGGCAATAGTGCTGCGCACGATGCCTACATCAATGCCAAGCGCCAGAGCCTCGCAGGCAGGCGTCGCGGACATGGCGCTGCCAATACTGGTGGCCAGCTGGGGCGCTGTTGGGGCCGTTCGCGATGCCGCCGCGGTTTCGTGCACCTGGCGCACATACTGGGGTCCTTTGGCAAGCAGCACAAACTGGCATATGGGCGACCATTTGGCGTGCTCGTGCCAGGGCTCGTCCTCCTTCTGCCAGGCGCGCAACCCGATGTTGCAGTGGAAACAGCGCACCTGATCTTCTATCTTTTGGTAATAGAGACCCGCCTGGGCCAGCGGCTCGGCGGGCTGAATATTCGGTATGGGCCAATCGCTGAACGTGCGCAGGCGCGTCTCAAAGCATGCATATTTGGGACGTTGCGGCAGCTTTGTTGGTTGTATTCCCAGCTCGTCCAGATCCTTGCCGGCGAACTCGATCAGTGGACCCATCTTGACGCGCGGACAGTTGGGAAAGAAGCGACGATGCTCATCGAAAGCGTTGTCGTTCTTCTCCCACTTGGCGATGACGCCCTTGCACCACACGCAACGCACATGATCCGACTGATGCAGATAATAGAAGCCCGCCTTGGCCAGCGCTTGTGGCGTGATGTTCGGATTCTGCAAAAGTGGAAATAACTTAGCCATGAATTAGGATGGTTGTAAAAATTTCAAAACACAAACGGGCCAATCCTTGAACGTTTCCAGGCGATTCGCTTCGATCAGCAGATCCGGGTCAGAACGCTGACCCTGCTCGCATGTGCCGCCATCGACGACGCTGTTGCCTTCGCAGTCGCTGCTCGGGAGAGCAGTCGCTGGCTCTACGGGCACATTGCCGCAGTGATTGGGCGCCAGGACCATGGAGCAGATAGGCGAGGCGCGACTGTGTCGCTCGGCCACTTGATCGCCGTACTGCCAGTGGTCGATGCGTATGTGACACCAGTTGCACTCGGCCTCCAGCCAATTGCCCGTGGCAAAGAAACCGTTCTTAACCAAATCGTCGACATTGACGGGCGCATTTGTTGGCCACTCGATAAACGTCGCATATCGTTCGCTCTCCAGCTCCAGGCGACGATCGGACATTGTTGTGTATCTTGTGGCCCTTTTGTCACTGCTTTTCGACTACGCAATGAAATTTGCTCAACTGCAGTTCAACAAAAGACCCAAAAAAAAAACCAAAAGCGGAGCTGCGAAAATAAAGTTTATTGATTGCACGTCCAGTGTGACCGTTTATTGACAGACTAACATAACTCACCCAATTACAAAATAATTACTGTATTGCAAATTGATATAAAATGTGAATGTAACACGGTCACACTACAAACAACACATATGATTGGCGCATTTTTTCAAAATATTCTTCCCTTTAAACTCTCAATACGTCGCCAAAAGTCGTCGTTTTTAATTTTTTATATCATTTGTTGTTTATGTTTATGGTCTGTCTGCTAGGTTGAATGTGCATTCAAAATTGGTTAATATGACAGTACATTTGGTTTTACCTTTCGCAAACAAATTAATCTTCATCTAAGCTAAGTAATTGTCGATGCACTTTCAGTTCGGCCATTCCAGGCAAGACTAACATAACTAAACATTTAACATAGTTACATGCTGTTAACATAATTCCTTCCGCAGACATGGTCACATTACGTATTGTTGCTGGAGCAAAACATATGATAAGGGCAGAAATAGGATTATTTGTTTACCCTTAGTTGAATCATTAAAAAACATTAATTATTGTACTCTTCAACGTACTCATTTTTATTGAAAGAATCACTAAACACTTGCTCCTTAAAAACGCACGCCTGCGTTATCGCCAGCTGATTTTTTGTCGGTTACCACCTTATTGGAAGTAGGTCCTTGGCTTTCTGTACGAGAACAGCTTCCTGTTGCCCTTGTGGTGGACACGCTGCACCAATGGGAACTTGATTGTGGAATCGTGGAACTGCTTGACGTGCACACGACGCGTCTTAGAGGCTGGGATCGACTCAACCTTGATGATTTGAATCGAGTGGGCACGGGCACGATGACGAGCTCCCATGTCACGGTAGCATTGTGTCACTGCACCGCCCACGGTCAGGTCACGGTACTCGCGGTACATGTTGTGTGTGCCCGAACGCGAATCGTAGCGCAGCCAGATGCCGAAGTTCTTGATCTTAATGGGCGATGTCTCGTACACCTGCTTCAGGGAGACAATTTCGCCGGTGGTCTTCTTGAACTTTTTCAGCTGGCGCAAAAAGTACCAGAAACGGGATTTGGCGACAATGTTGTCAGGAGCAAAGATGCGCATCTTGTACAGAGGCGTCTGTGGCTCCTTTTCGCTTGGCAGCTTGCGGCCAACGACCTCGTATTCCTTCAACTGCAAAAGCGAACACAAATACGTTAATAAATTTAAATTCCACTTTTTTTGGTAAACAAATGCGGCAAACAGGCAGGCAAAGCACACGCACACAAACACACATACTAACACACGGACCCCATGCGCATGGACAAATGTTGTTGTTTTTTATAGGTTATGATAACAGTCCGCTAAATGCATAGGAGTCTTATTAAACGCATGCTTAGTCCTAACAACTATCAACAGTTTTAACAAATTAACGTGGAAACTTCAATTGCAGCAGCCCCCGCTCTGCCACCTATCGACGGCCGCATTGTTCAGATGTACGACTGTATATTTGCCTTTTTCACACAGTAATTGCCTATTTATGCACATTCTACAAATTGCACTTGTTGTCCGCTTTGTTTGACTGCTTGTTGCACACATTTTTAGCACAATTTGCACCAGTTTTTGTTCATTTTTTGTAAATACTAACCAATCCCTTGGCTCTCATGATGACGGCTCACGCGAAAAAGGAAACGGAAAGAGCTGTCAAAATCGAATTTAACACTGAACTTCAAATTGTGTGCACAGGGTTGCTTTTGAATCGTTGCTGAGTAGCGTTGCTTTTGGACAGTCCCTAAAGCGTGCCATTTTTATGTTATCGACACACTGCGCATCGCTAGGATTCTGCGCGTGTTCAATGGCTGCGAACGTCGATAAAATTGCTAAAAATTTGCTTTTCACGCGTTCTTTAAGCAACAATAACAGTAAATACACAAACCGTATACAATACTGAAAGTGCGTGCAGCATATTGCCAATGGCGCAAACCCTCAAATTAATCAAAAAGTGAGCCAATAAATAACGAAAAAAAAAAATACAAAGCGCAATGTGAGACGTGCAAAAAAAGAAAAGAAAAATTTCCTATATTCACAATTTGAGCAGCGTAACGAAAAGTTTTGTGTGCGGCAAGCAAATACGTATATTGTGAAATTCAAACGTGCTATATTACGCAGCCAAATGCGCAAAAATAATAAAAAATAAAACAAGAAATTGTATAAGCTTTGCGACGATTGTCCGACAACGACGTCTGGTCTATCCATCCACTCACACACGCACACAGCAGAAGGTAGTCGAGCAAAGCGGAGCGCAGGAACACAAGAGGGGTGTTGTTCTTGTTCAGAAAAAAAAAACGCGCGGCCGCCGCTCCGCTGGGCGCTCCATTGCCGTGTCGACGCTCAGTTGTGCAGCGAGCGTCCGTGCCGTCGGTTGTGGTGACTCCTCTCTCTCTCTGTGTAGTTATTGTTTTGCGCGCGTAAATATTGCTGCGTGTCCGCCCCGGCAGCTGCCACTGCGAGCAGGTAGGTTTAAGAGAGACGCGTGCACGATTATTCGAAAAAGAAAAAACATCCTTTCGTTGTGATTGCATGAGATTGTGTATTTGTTTTTTCTTCAACACGGTTTTGGTTTGCGCATAATTAAAATAAAATTTGTAATTTATTTTTAGCCAAACATTTTGCTGTTTCTTATTTCTGCTCTCTACCTTCCGCCCCCGCAGCTTATTTTGCGCAATTTATTTTGGTATTTTTAATTATTCGCGTCTGCTTTGCGCATTTCGTACGGTACCAGGGCTGGAAAAATATAGCTCAAGTATATGGAAAGAATTTTATTTCTCTTTTTTTGCTGTTGCCATTTCCTACTTTGTGTTTTTATTGCATTCCGCCCACCAATCCAAAATGACACTAAAATAATATAAGCAATAGAATGCAAACGTTTATATTGAATATTTTTTCGTTTGTTCTTTGAAACAGCAGCTGCAAGAAGCACAACTTAATAAATACAGTAAACACAACGTCGCTGTACGGCATGCAAAGGTAATAAAAATTAATCGATTAACAAATAACGATAACATTCAATAACGCTAATTTTTTTTCATTGTTATTGTTATCGTCATGGCAGCGCATAAATGCAAAAAGATGATGGAATCATTGGAACAGAAACAAACAAAGAGTACGCCTAACATTGAGCCCCATGCGGGCGATACGGAAACGACGCCGGCAGCGAGCGAAGAGGATGACATTGAAGAGCACACAAATGCGGCGTTCCAGCTGGAAAACGAGGAGAAAACCAGCACAGAAAAGAGTCCGCAGCGGGAACTAAAGCTAAACAAAGCGGATCAGTCGGAAGAGGAGGAAAATCATGTGGAGCCGGTGTTAGAGAATGGACAGGCAAAAGAGGGGTCCGATAAACCCGTATCTCCACTTGCAGACAGCTTTGAGCAGCCAGATAAAAGTGCTGTTAAACTGGAATACCTTGACGAGAGCAGGGAATCGGCGGAAAAAGCTCCCGCTGAAGAGAAGTCGTCCACATCCCACGATGCTGGCCCACAATTTCCAGTCGACATAAAAGTCGAAGAGAAGAGTCCGCTACCTGCGTTTCATCCTAATAACGATAATGATGATGATGATGAATCCTGCTCTCCTGGCCAAGCAGACAAGGACAAAAACGGAGATGCGGGGACAAGCTCGCCTGCAATGCAATTCAATGATGAGGAAATCTCTGCAAATGAAGATTGCATTAAAGTTGAAGAAAAAAGTCCTCTACGCTCTAATATACCAGCTAAAGAAAAAGAAGCTACCTCCTCGCCTGTGATTAAAAGTCTTGAAGAGAACTCTCCTCCGTATGAGCAAAAAAACACTGATGAAACCTCATCGCCTGTCCTCAGAATTGTTGGCGAGAGCCTCTCCCAGGATGACGAAAATGTTTCGCCAACGATAAAAGTGCTTGAGAAAACATCTTCACCTGCCGCCAGCACGCAAGAGCAAGAAATATCATCAATAGCATCCTCATCGGCATCATCGACGGCGCTCAAGATCTCAGATGATATTAAATTTGAATATGAACGCGATTTTTTAGACGATGATGAGGCGGATGAGAAGGCGGCGCCGGTGGTGGCGGAGGCGACAGCGTCACTTTTGTTCAAAATCAATGAAAATGAAAATGCTTCCGCACCCGCAAGCGCCACAAAGGAAAGCGAACTAAATGCATCAGCACCAACATCTGTGCCTGCAGCATCTGAAACAGCAGTTGGTGCGTCGCCTGTCTATAAAATCAATGATCTATCACCTGCCAGCATACCAGATGATGAGGAATCCTCACAAGACTTAAGTGCTGAAATTAAAATCGAGGAGTCCTGTCCAAAGTTGCCAAAAGTTGAGCGCAAATCCCTCATGGAAATCATTAAAATTGAGTCTGATTCGGAGCAGGAAGATGTCGACGTAGAGCTGGAAACGGACGCAGCTGGGAATAAGGATTATCAAACAGTTTCAGCAGTAGAGCCGCAAATGAGGCACATGGATAATATGATGAACGAAATGCAAATTAAAATGAAAATAAATGGCGCACATGCATCATTGAGGGATAAACAGCAGATAGGTGAGAAAGGGGAAGAGCAGATGGAAATGGAAGTGGAAGAGGAGAAGATATTGCAACGGTCTGTGATAGCAAACAACAACAAGGATGAGCAAGTGGAGCAACACAACAGAACAAGAAGCCGCACTAGCAGCAACAGCAGCAGCAGCAGTTCCAGCAGTTCCACCTCACAGCAGCTGATCATTGATCAGCCCGAGAGCGAGCAGCAGAGCAATAAGCAGCAACAAGAGCTGCAGCTGGAGCAGGCCAAGGATCAGCATTTGTTGCTTGCATCAAAGCGCAGGCGCAGCGGCAGCAACAGCAACAGCGACAGCAGCACAAAACCAACAGCCAAACAGCAGTGCGTGGATCAGCAGCAGACAGAAGAGGAGGTGCAACAGCAACAGCAGCAGCAATCATCATTGCTAATGCAGCGTTTGCAGGCGCCCGCGGCAAATAGCAGCGAGTTGGGACAACTTCTCAGCTGTTACAAGTGCAATGCGAACAATTTTGCCAACTTGCAGCAGCTAAATTCGCATTACGCGCAATGCACGCCAGCAGCAGAAGCAGCGGCAACAGAAGCAGCAGTAGCAACAGAAGCAGCAGCAGCAACAGAAGCAGCACCAACAGCAACAGTTGCAGCTACACCTGAAGTAATCGATGCAGTTGCCGCAGCAGCTTCAATAGCAACTGCCACGCCCGCCATCAAGAAGGAGCGCTTCTTTCGGTGCGCCCGCTGCAGCACTGTGCATCAGTGCTGGAACTTTTTTCTGCACATGCGCGAAGTGCATCAGCGTTACATTTGCCTCTACTGTTCGCATGTGTTCGCCAGCGTGGAGAAGCTATCGCTGCATCTGGAGAACAAGCACGATATGGATCAGCGGCATTTCAATGATGTTGCCGCCTGGCAGGCGCTCCAAATGCAGGAGGATCGGGCACGCTATCTCGTCTGCTGCAATTGCCAGGCGAGCTTTGAGCGTGGCAGCCAATTCGATGATCACGACTGCGCCGAGCTAATGCAACCATGTGCCCTCTGCGGCCAGAAGTCGGGACACGCCAATGGCTGTCGCAATGGCAGCAGCAACGCCGCCAGCGGCAATCGCAAGAAGGCAGCAACGCGACGCAAGCGCAAAACTGCGAAGAGCAAACAGCCCGTGCTGACGCAGGAGCCGCCCCAGGCGCCGCCCCAGGCGAACAAGCAACAGCACGAAGAGCAGCCACCGCAGGAGGAGCTACCCAACTGGATGGGAACAGCGGATGCTGTGATGCCGCTGTCGCAGCCAACGACATTGATTGACAATAACAGTAAGTGGAGCTATCATCTGAACGGGAGCGTACAAAATAACTATTTAACACTACCTGCAAATGTTAAAATGCATTTAACATATTGCTATTAACAGTTTTTGTTTGCTGTTATTTAACAAAGGTACCTGTTTAGGCGCAGGTTTCATTTTTTATAGAAATATTTTTTTATTTTTCTGACTTTTTTGCTTAGACCTACTCAGGTTTCAAAGCTTACACTTTGTTTTATATACAGACGAGCGATTGAATTGACAAATTTGATTTCATGTAGGTGGAAAAACGTGTATATTTCTTTTTAGTCATTCTTGTAGCGTATAATTTGTAGATTTAATAGTGTATATGTCTGTGTATAAAGCAAGAAAAGACACACGAACGAGACCATTAGATATTTATAGATATTCATATAAGCAGTATTAAGAGTCAAGTCAATATGGCTTTGTTTGTCTGTTCTACACCAAAAACGATAAAAAGTACATCGATACTCGATTAATCGATTATATATTTTTTTTTTAAATTCCCCCATATTTAAAATAAGTGCACAATTTTATGTAAAGAAAATTAAAATTGTATCAACGTATTATTTTAGACTAGACTGGACTGAGCTTTTGATCAATTTTAACTAAGGAAAATAAGTGGAAATCTAGGGCCAATTTATTAATAATAAAGTAATATTAATCCGTTTAGTTTAAAATTAAGTTGCAAACCAAGGATCAAACCAAATCCTGTGGTAAAAGTTTTCAACTATGCTTGTGGGGAATACTTTTATATAGTTACTTAAAGCTTATCCAATCTTTTAGCTTTTCTAAAATGCATTGTTTTTATGAATTTGCAAAGAAAGCTATTTTGTACACTCTTTAAAGCATTAAGTTGGTCATTAAAAGAATCGTAACTAATCATTTAATCCAGTTCCAGCGCCAATCGAAGATGCGCCACAAGAAGAAGCGCTGCCCAAGCTGGTGGTGCCGAAAATGATGCTGCGCGTGCCCAAAGAGTTTCAAAAGTCTGTGGACGCGGCGCTTAGCAGCACCGACACCGAGGAGGAGGAAAACGATGAGTTGCCAACGTCAGCGACTGAGACAGGTTTGGGGGCCGAAAGCAGTTCGGTGCTGACAGTGGATGCAGTGCAGCAACAGCAACACGAAATGCAGCCCATGAGCTCACTATCGGAGGATACAGAAACGGCAACGGAAACAGCGTCAACGTTTCAGGAGACAATGCCAATGGTCAGTCATGTGTCAATGGAGGATATGGACGATGACGATTCACCGGCGTCAAGATTGCCGACGGTTCTGGCCGAATATGAGCGCACCCAACTGGACATAAAACGCACGATGGCACTGATGGTGGCCAAAAGAGAGCTGCAGCAACAGCAGCAGCAGCAACAGTTGCAACAACAGCAGCAGCAACAGCAGTTGCAGCTGATGCAGCAACAACAAGAACAAGAACAACTACAGCAGCAGCCAACAACAGCTGAGGCCAAACAGCAGCGCCGTCGCTGGTCTCTAACGCCGCCCGCATCGCCACACAATAATCACATCAACGAACAGACGCATGTGCCAAAGGAGCGGGATCAACAGGAACTCGAGCAGCAGCAGCAGCAGCCACAGCCACAGTTTCCGGATGAAGTGCAGCCAGCAGCGGAGCTCGAAGCCTTGCCAGCATCTGTGCCACAGCGTCGCGACACGCTGGGCAGCGAGTGTATGGAGCTCGATGATAGCTTGAATGAGGAGCAACATGATCAGCAATTGGAGCGATTGCCAACGCAATTAGGCGACGTTGCTGAGCTGGCAACGCCAGCGACAGCAGCGACACCAACGCCGCCGCCGCCGCCCGCCGATGGCATTGAGGTGGCCAGCGTGGATACGCATACGGTTGAGCTGCAACTGGATCGACCGCTGGACAAATTCGAAATGGTGGATTTTATTCGACTCTGCCTGAAGGCTGTCTATCCGTATTGTTTGTACTGCAACCATGCGCGTCGGATTGCCGTTAATGGGGAGCAGCTGGTGCTGCATTTAATTGGCCAGCATCGGTTTACGGCCACCGTGGACAGCATTACGGCCGAGGAGCTGCACGCAGAGACAATTGTGGCCAGGCTGAAGAGCTATCTGCCCGTGCTGGCGTCGGGCAATCATCACCTGAACTCAATGAGCTGCTGCAGCATCGAAAACGGACGCTACGCTCAGCCCTTCAATGAGCGTATTTATGAGTGCTT
Source organism: Drosophila melanica (assembly GCA_004143765.1). Taxonomy (NCBI): domain Eukaryota; kingdom Metazoa; phylum Arthropoda; class Insecta; order Diptera; family Drosophilidae; genus Drosophila; species Drosophila melanica. The sequence goes on from SCDT01001256.1 coordinate 17,506, forward strand.
CCAGTGCCGTTACGTGACCGCCACCCACAAGGAGCTGTACACGCACAATCGCCGCCTGCACATCAAAACGAACATAGCCTGCTGCATGTGTCGACTAAATTTCTTTAGCTACAGCGAGCTATTGTGCCACATCTGTCCGGGCAGTGCCACTACGAGCAATGTGTTCGATGTGCAATTCCGTTGCTGTCTGTGCGATACGGCGCCGTTGCCATCCGCGTTCCGGCTGATGGTGCATCTGCGCAAACAGCATCAGGCCTGTGATATCTGCCTGGAGGATTGCCACAGCCAGGCGAAGCTATCGGCGCACGTGTGGAAGCACAAGCTGTTGCATCTGTGCTATCGTTGCGGCATCGCGTACCGCAACAAGCAGGATATATCGAAGCATCTGTTCTGGAAACATGGCACCGAAAGTGCCAGCTGCAAGCGTTGCCTGCAGAAGCGCTGGCGTCACGTCTATCATTTCTGTGTGCCCGCCACGCAGTTCACCTGCGAACACTGCCAGTACACGTTCAGCAAGGCCATCTACCTGGAGGTGCACAAGCGTCAGCATCTCGGTGACTTTCGCTACGCCTGCAACGAGGAGCAGTGCGATGCCAAGTTTGTCTCCCGCAAGCTGCTTCTGAAGCATGCCGCCCAGCACGAGGTGAAGCCTCCCGATGAGGAAGCGCCGCCCCCCAACAAGGAGTGCGCTCAACTGTCAAAGGAGGAACAAGAGGAACTGCAGCAGCAGCAGCAACTGCTGGGTCCATCAAGCGCGGGTTCAACGCAACCAGAGAATGAGATGCAGCAGCTAAAGAACGAGGCCAGCGATCAAATCTCATCGCCCAAATCGGAGCAAGTGGAGCCAGCAGCAGCAGGTGGCGATACGACACCGCTGCCAGCCACGTCCCAGCAGGCGGAAAAGCAGCAGGAGCAGGAGCAGCAGACGCCGCGCAAGCGACGCAAAAAGTCAAAACGCAACAAGGCCTCCCTGGAGGATCTCAATCTGATTGCGCCCAATCTGTCCGAATCGGATAGCAGCGATGACAGCGACTCGGATGCGGGCCGCAGCACGGGCACACAACAGGAGATTGGAACTCTGCCCATGCGCGCTTCCGTCGATGATCTGGACATGCCGCGGGTAATGCTCTCGCCGGCATCCGAGAGCGACAACGAGGAGCAATTGGAGCAGGAGAAAAATAAACCACTGATCAAGCGGGAAACGGAGCCACAACTGGATGAGACAGATGCAGATGCAGTCAAGCAGCCCAAAGATGAAGGCGACGAGCAGAAGCCCAAGCTGGAGGCGACAGGAGCGGCGGAACAGCAGGAAGTGCCCGATATATGGAAGAATCTGCTGCAACATCAGCCGAGCAAAACGGAATCGACAGAGACCATAGAAACTGTGGAGCCCACAGAGGAGCAACTGCGTCCGCAGAAGCTGCACGTGGCCTACTCCGATCATGATTACTGTAAAATGCAGCGCACACCGCCGCCGACACCCGCCGCTTCGCCCAAGCGCAGCTCGCAGGTGGCCGCCAACAAGACGAAGCGCCCGAATGCGTCCAGTGATAGCGATAGCTCAAGCAGCTCCAGTTCCAATTCGGATTCGGATAGCTCCAGTTGCTCGTGCGGTTCGAATTGCAGCTGCAGCTCCAGCGGCAGCAGCTCTAGCGATGATGATTCTGACAACGAATCGCGTAGCTCGCGCAAAAGCGCCAAGAAAACGCAAAGGGAATCAAACAGCAGCAGCAGCAACATTAACAACAACAACAGCAGCAGTAGCAACAAGAATGGTGAGGAATATGTGAATGTGGTAAGCAACAACGAGGAGGAGGTGCGTCCGGTGACGCCCGCAGCGTCCAAGGCGCCGGTCTACAACGAATCCGACTTTGATACGGCCGTCTCCGACACGGACGAGGAGTTCTACGATGCGCATCCCCAGAAAATGGCCAACGAGCTGTTGGCTCAGAAGCGTCTGGCGCTGCTCTCGGCGCACGCCAAGGAGGAACAGCAGCCGGATGTTGGGGGTGGTGCTGGTGGTGGGAATTACGATATTGTTGAGAACAGTCGCCCATCGACGCCGTCGCTGCCCGAGGAGGCGGCCGCTTATGCGGACAAGCGCGAGCGTGTGGCCAAAAACAAGAAGAAGAAACGCGAACGCAAATCCACCTGCAAATCGACCAGCCAGGCCAAGTTGCCGACAATGCTGCAACAGCAGCAGCAGCAACAACAACAACAGTTGCTGCCACAATTGCCGCCCGCATTAGCCGCAGCGGCAGCAGCAGAAGCGATTGCAGCCGCTGCTGCTGTGGCAACACCGTTGCAACAGCATCTACAACAGCTGCAGGAGCAACATCAACAGATACAGCAGCATCTACAACAGCAGCAACTGCAACAGCAGCATCATCAACTTTTGCCCGAATCCCCGTTAACGCCGCTCACCCATCGCCCCAGCTGGCAGCCGCGGATGAGCGAGGGCAGCAGCTGCTCGGATGCCGATGGGCAGTTGAAGCGATCGAAGCGCCAGCGGCGTCCCAACAAGTTCTATGGCTACACCAGCGATGATGAGAACATGAGCAGCGTTTTGGCGCCGCCGCTACAGGTGGGAATGCAGCTGATCAAGCCGCAGCCGCCGCCGCAGCTAACCTGGGCCAAGGAGGATCTGCCCACGCCGCCCAAACAGCAGCGCAATCATCATCATCACCACCAACAGAACTCGAACTCGCACTCGCACTCGAATTCGAATGCGCATTCGCATCTGCACAGCAACGGAAGCGCGCGCAAGCGCAGCAGACGTCTGCCGTTGAGCGGAACCGGCGGCTCGGGCAGTGCCCGGCGTGCGGCCAAGCGTGTCAAGCGGCAGCAACACTCACCGGAGACGGTGGCGGTGTCGGCGGAGCCACTGCAGCCACAATTGCCGCCGATACCCACGCTGAAGATACGGCCCGCATTGCTGCCCACCAGTGCGGCGGCGAGCGACAGCAGCGAAAGCAGCTCCGATGATGATGAGAATGCCGAGATTAATGTGACCAGTTTGTTGCCCGTGCAGGCGTCGCCGTTGCCGCAGCCGGCAGCGCTGCCAGCACCGTTGCCACCACCACCGCCGCCACCCGCAACGACCGCCTTCAATCAGCCCATACCGCCGGCGCTGCTGCCCAATCCGGACTTCGCCACGCTGCAGTACTTCAAGGCGAACAACATTCGGTATCCGATACGACCGCCGGCCGGCGCACGCTTGGCCCGGGAGGGTGAATCCGTGTACTGCTATTGCCGCTGTCCCTACGACGAGGTGTCCGAGATGATTGCCTGCGACGGCGACAACTGCCTAATCGAGTGGTTTCACTTCGAGTGCGTCGGCATCATGGTGGCGCCGCAGGGCAAATGGTTTTGTGCCGAATGCCGCCCCAAATACTCGGAGGGTCTCTATCCGGGCGTGAAGGCCAAATAAAGCTGTGTACATAGTTCTTATAAAACACGAAAACAAAAAATACCCATCCTAGCTTAAGCTGCATAACTGACTTTTTCCTAAATAACTAACTATAAAGACCCCAAATAGCAACAACAAAATTAACAACAACAACAACAAAAAAAACAACCACTACAGAATGGATTACGCTTATTAAATGTTTAAAAAAAAAAATTCGTTGTCTTCGGATCAACAACAAAAACCGTAAAAAAAAGAAAAATACTTACATTTAAATTAAACGCTAAGAGAAAACCAGATAATGTTATGGAATATATTAATATATATATGTATACATATATATATATAGAGAGAGAAAAAACCAAGTCCGGGCTCAAAAGCGAACCCCAGCGGCTTGGTAGCAGCATAGGCTAAGCTAATCTTAAATTTATATAATTATCACACACACACACATAATACACATACATATACATATTTGTGTACTCGTATATATGTAATTTAATGAAATACAAATATATATATATTATTTTTTTGTAAATATGTCAGAGTTGCATATACGACTCGTATATATATATATAAATGTATATGCAAATGTACAATACTTGGCTCATGCAAGATCTATATAAACGTTTAGACTTAACTCTACCCC
>SCDT01001257.1:0-26582 GCA_004143765.1 Drosophila melanica
ATATAGTTTGCCACTCCCTCATTCTCACACTTTGTTGCGCTTTCTCATTGCTTTCTTTCTTTCTTTTTCTTTAACAATCAATTGATTAATAGTTAATATATATATTATCGGGTTTTATTTTATGGGCATCTAGGTGAAATTTTATTAAACATGATTAAATTAATACCAAAAGTTTGTGAAAAAAAAAAAAAATAGTAATAATTATTATCCGTGTACAGTAAAATGCATATCTAAATAGATATATATATATAAGGTGTAAAAAACAAATTACAAGCGAAAGTAAGCTAGCCAAGTCCAAGTCGTAATCCAAATCTCTCAGAGATTGGATATGGCGGGCTTGTTGCCGTGCCATTTGTAGGAGCCGTAATAGATGAAATTGTTCTCCTCGCTCTTGCGGTCGGCCTCCTTGGGGCCGCGAGAGCCGTACTGATACGGAATTGGGGGCGTGTGCTCCCGCTCGATTTTGTGCAGAATGGGCGTAAAGATGCGCCACGCCTCGCGCAGCTCGTCGGAGCGCACGAAGTGCATTTGGGAGCCGCAGAAGACGTCCAGGATGAGGCGCTCGTAGGCGTCCGGTAAATAGGAGTCCTGGTAGCGGTGCTCGTAGGTCAGATCCAGTTCGGTCTCCTCGATGTCGAAGGTGATGCCCGGACTCTTGGTCATCATTTTGAAGTAGAGCGCCTCGCCCGGCTGGACGCGTATGACGAGCTCGTTGCGCTTCGTGCTGCCCTCGAAGATGTCGCCGGGCACATCCTGATACTGGATGCGCACCTCTGCCTTTCTCTCGTTCAGAGCCTTGCCGCAGCGCAGGATGAACGGCACGTCCTGCCAGCGCTCGTTGTTGATCTTAATAACGGCCATGGCGTAAGTGGGCGTGGTCGAGCTATTGTCCACGGTCGGATCATCCAGATAGCCGGTCCGCTCGTCCTCCGTCTTGCCGGAGGGATTGCCCACATACTGGCCCAGAACCATATCGCTCAACTGCAGCGGCTCGATGCACTTGAGCACCTTCACCTTCTCGTCGCGAATGTCATCCGGATGGCAGCTGCAGGGCTTCTCCATCGCCACCAGCGAGAGTATCTGCAGCAGATGATTCTGCATCACGTCCCGAATGATCCCGAACTCATCGAAATAACCGCCGCGTCCCTGGGTGCCGAAGGGCTCCTTGAAGGTGATCAGCACGGAGGCGATATTCTCGCGATTCCATGTCGAGCTGAGTATCTTGTTGCCGAAGCGTATGGTCATCAGATTCTGGACCATCTCCTTGCCCAGATAGTGATCGATCCGATACAGTTGATCCTCGTCGAACAAACTGGCCAAATGATCGCTCAGTGCCTTCGATGTGACGTCGTCCCGGCCGAACGGCTTCTCAACGATCACACGGTTCCAGCCGCTGGCGAGAAGAGAAAGGAGAACAAGCTGAGATTAGAACAGATCGTTGCATCCTTGCAGCAGCCACTTACCGCGTGGTCATGCAGATGTTCTTGATGTTCAGCGTCACCTGGTTGTAGACGGTCGGCGGCAGCGCCAAATAGAAGATGCGATTCGCACTGCAGTTGTTCTCAATCTTCTCCAGCTGCTGGTTGAGCAGCTCGAAGCCAGTGCTCACGTCGTACGGACCCGACACGTAATCGTTCAGTTTCCAGAACTCCTCATATTTCGCCTGCTCATTCGGTTGCACCTGCGAAACAAAAAAAAAGGAATAATATTTTTAAAAAATGTTTCCAGCTGGGTTTGTGACAGTGCTGCCAATTTTGCATTTTTTTTCCCCTTGGTGCAAATGCGACAAATGATAATAATTAATTAAGAATATTTGGTAAATATTTTGTATATTATTTTAAATAAATCATGAATTGAATTTTTTACGAGAATGTTCCAAACGTATATTCAATAATACATATATTTAAAATAAAGAATCTATCTAGAGAACAAATCATGATCATGATCGTCAAACATATAAATCGGTTCAGTTTTGACAGAGTTATGGAAGTTTTTAAAAAATTTCTATCCAATGGTCAAGTCGAAATATTTGCTAACGAGAACGAATGCGTTTTTCAATTTCTATTTTCGACTTTCAATTTTAGCAAGAGCTGTTTGGATATATACATACCTTCATGTATTGTTGGCATTGGTTTTTCAGACCCTCAACGGTCAGCTTGGAGCGGGCAAAGCCGCAGATTTTGGTCGGCTTGGGGAGCAGATCGTCGCGATAAAGCCACCATAATGTGGGATAGATTTTCTTCTTGGCCAGATCGCCCTGCAAACAGAAAAATATATAAAAATTTTTTAAAAAATATTTTTCTTAAAGAAATTAAATAAACATACCGAGGCGCCAAAGACGACAAAGGTGTGCGGAATCTTGCCATCAAAGTGGGTGCCCTCGCATATCATTGTGGGGCAATTGAGGGACTTGATGATCAGGTCCAGCGTGTCGGAGGCCTGTGTGGCGTTGCTCTCTAAAATATTTGTAAATTATATCTTAATTTAAAAGTGCATTCTAGAAGCTATGCTCTATCGGGCAAATACTTGATATATATCAATATCGACAGCTTAGAGGTCAGTTCTATGACATTTGGTGGAGTTGCGTGTTAGGTCGATGCGACTGCCCGATACGTAATAAATCAGGTAAATGATCTTAGCTTGACTTTGAAACGGCGACTGGTGTATCTTATGCCCCCAACTCATGCCAGATAACTGATAAAAACAATAACAACGACTGACCGAACCGCAAAACGAACCGACACGGAAATCGTTTGATTCGGCGCGATTCGGTTTTTGCATTTTTGGAATCGGGAAAATGCACTGAAACCATATGACTTATCTTACGATCTTACAAGTCAAGTACGTGCTAAAAGATTTCTACTGTTGATAATATTAAAATAACAAAATCCAAATTTGGTGAAAAAGTTTGACAAACACGATATAATGATAAATATTATAGGTAAGACAATAGATAAGTCATCTATTTGGAGCTCTCTTTTGCTTTAGCAGTTGTTTTTTCTATCATATGTAAGCGATGTCCGATCTTCTTTAAAATATAATATATACAAATAGTGTGCCACATCGCGTGATCGCTTGGAAATAAGAATTTTTGAAATTTTTCGCATAGAGAATTTATAGAAATCATAATTTTTAATTAGCGAGAGATTACTGTAATCATATTTTTAAAATAATGAATACAAAAACAAAAAAAGAATGTAAGCCAGTGAATAGAAAGATAAACATTTTAACTGTTTGCTACTTTTTTTCAGTTATTTTGCGGCCTCTGTTTTGAGTCATAATTCTGCTACATATTTTTTTGCATACTTTCATTCCTGCATGTATGTATGTAAATACATACATACATCTGTATATGAGTCAGCATCGTGTTTAACATTGGATTTGACAAGGCAATTTGGAAGTCCACGCTTTTTGAAAGGCTTTTTATACAAATGCGCACACACCGTTATGCGTATGTAAGCCAATTATACATGTGTAATTATTTGCGTGTAAATTTTCAAGGTCATTAACATTGGCTAACTCTCAATGTCACCGTACGCTCTCTTAGTTTATTTCGCTCATTCTCTGTATGCGGCTTTAACTTTAAAGGTTAAACATTGGCGCACTTATCTTTGGAGTGAATGTGCTACTAACAACAACACAAACGGCAGCGCCCGCAGCGTCGTTATTGGAAGATAATTGCAGATTGAGGTGGTGTGATTGGGAATTGCGATAAGCCGCCACTTTGTAGGTGACCCTTCGGGTAAAGAACACAATTTGAAGGGCGATCTTGGCGCGCTCTCTTTCTCTCCCCACATATCTCTCTCGCAAGGCAATACCGACAATGGCCTTCAAACAGTGTGACCGCCCCCCACCTGTTGTGAATAACCGACTTGAGCATATGCATGCACTTTCATTGATAAACTTATATCGTAGTCGTTTACAATATATTGTTAAATACTTACCCATTTTTAACATGGTCGCTGCTAACCCTCCCTGCGTGCTGTTAAACTGAGTCAAATTATTTGTTTACCTATTTTGTTGACAGCTTCTTACGAGTGTTTTGTTGTTGTTGTTGTATTTGTTTTAATTAACGATGACTGCTGCGTTTTTGTGTTTGCAGTAATTAAGTCTGAAGCAATTTATCAAAGTTTTGACCAATAATTTAAATAAAGGTCAAGTCCAAAAAATTGTGATTTCAGCTGCGGTTGGCAACACACAAGAAACACACGTACACACACAAATACATGCACTTGCACGCAAGCGCAACGTGAACGAAGTTTATATTTGTGTTAAGTGTTGCTGCTGGTGTTTAAATGTTACGGAGTTGGAGCACCGCGCTGCGTAAAGTGTTATTTGGTTAGTTGGGAGCTTTCGAGCACTGCCGGAGCCCTCAAAAAACACGCGATATGTAGCTTAACACGATCACTGCGCGAATGCGCCAAAGAAAATGTACAAAGCGCACATGAAGCGGCAACGGGCAATGTCAAAACCCGCAGCACAAACAGCACACAAGCGCACACCTTGTAAAAACAACAATCGCAAGCAAAAAGACTACACAAACTTTTTGATACATTCAGCTGTGGCGGATAGAGTGCCGGTTGCTCTCTTGTGCATAAAAAAGCACCCACACAGTCAAAAGCGCCTGCACACACCAGTGTTTCATTCTCAAATAAAGGAGAGAGAGAGAGAGCGGCGTTAACGTAGCCGTAGTTATAGTAGCCAGTGTTGCCACAAAATACAATTATTTGATTTAAATTGTGTAAAATACGCTCTTTTCGCAGCGTCATGTTGTGATTACATCTACACAGACCTAGACCTCGCAAGACCCATGTAAACACAAATGTATGCATTTCTTAATACGCACATGTGTGCATATATTGAACGATTGTGCAATGCGTACATTAACTTTTCAAATATTAACAAACGCCAACTGTAGGCTTAGGATTTGTTTGCCATATAACGATTACCAGCAAGTGGGAATGTTTAAAGGTCTTTTTCGAGCACACAAATGCATTTGTATGGATTTGTAAAGGCTGCGCTTAGATATATTTACTATTGTAAAAAATCGCTTGTTAGCAAGAGGGAGATGGGCGTGTGAATTGTATCAACAGGTGAACGGAATCACAACGAAAACAAAGAGCTATAATTCTTGGTACATGTGTAGTTAAGCTGATATATAGATAACTAGCTAATGTGAATAATCTATTATATTGTGTATATATCGAAATAATTCTTTGTATTATATTTACAATCAAACTAGAAATAAACGTAGAGAACAAGATAAAATTACATTAATTTTAGCACGATTTGCGTAGGACAACAGTCTGAAGCCGCGTTCCAATAGACATGCATACACAGATATATATATATAATATATATATATAGTATACATATTTGTAGCACATGCAGTAAACATATATTACAATTTTATTGTATTTCTTGTTTGTTTGTTGTGTAAAAAAGCGACTTTTTGTGAGTGTTTTTCGGTCTTGTCCTATTGGTAGACATGCAGGATGACAGCATTAATCGATCTGCTCTTCATATTTACAAATTCATAAAGTTTCGATCATTTCGATAGCCGCAATCGGAGAGGTGTTGCATTGCACTCGATTGTGGTGGTCAGAGTAAAGCGCAGGTGATTGTTTGGACATGTACCGTTACCAAAGCACTTCGGCTGTCAGTAGAAAAGTACAGAGTGCAGAATCACCCGATTTCTTCGCTCCTCAAAATCCTGTATCATTTCATCGATGTCATTATCGAGATCGTTTGATTTCGCCATCTGGAATCAGTCATGGAATGGAACAATTAGTGGATTCGCTCGTCTATATAAATATTTTAATATCTTGACATTTGTAATTACCAAATTAAGCATGTCCGTGATTAGAAATGCGCCCATTAGTGCGTCCTCCGCATTGTCCACAACATCCACGTTCAGCACGTGCACTGGCCGATTATCCACAGAGTCCATCGACTCCATGTGCATCACAACCAAATCGTAAACACGCTCCTCCACCGTAATTATAATATCAAATTGTTCTTTGGTTTCTTGAAAGCGTTCTGGGCACTTCTTGATACGCCGATTGCGGTCCAGCATATGCAGCAGCCCGTTCTGTGTATAACTAAAATGCGTAACCGGCGCAAGCGGTCGGGAATGTTAGCCGGCTCCGTGTTTTACAGCGGCTCACTTACAATTCTTTGTCCTTGGACTCCAGGTCACGGTAGATCTCCTCGTAGCTGGTCCCAAACTCGTAAACATTGGGCTTATCGAAGGCCAGACCGGGCAGCTTAACCCGTTCACCGGTGCCGTAGGAGCGCACGTTGAAGCCTTTTTTCGCGAGAAAATTGTGCGCCTCCATCGAGCGATTCATGTTCGAGGAACAGACCACAGCAACGGACAGCTTGCTCGGGTCAGTCATGGCTATTTGGCAGTGTTATTATTACGTTAAAGCAATAAAAAAAACGTACGACTAAGTTATTAACAACGGAATGACGATGGTCTTCGTCAATATTATTACAATGCGTGAGGTAAGGCGATAGACAGACTATGAATTATGGCGGTCGGTCGATATTTTTTATCTAACAGCGCTGCCAGACTAACAAATTTGTATGCCTGTCAGTTCGATTAATGTGACCATAAATTTGACACAAAAAGTTGACGCCGATCTGGCAGCGTCGTATTGGTTTGAATCCTAAAAAGCGTTACAATTCCAAAAGCTTTACTAAAAACAATCGTTAAAGCTGCACATTTTTTATATAATTGCAATTTGTAGCAATCATACATTTAAATCTTAAGTCTTATTAAAGCTTGAATGTATAAAAGAAGCTTTAACCAAATGGTGTTTGGCTTTCCGATTTTCATGATGTATTCCAGTATTTATGTATGTACGTACATGTGCTATGAACGCTTGGTATGCAACAAGAAGTAGACACAGAATGTTGTTATGTGGCAAGTTGCCACAGCAACAACCAGCCACCGAGCTCCCTAGCTAATGCAAAAGAGCGCGCGCCCTCTGCCCCATCCAGATCCAGCCGGAACTCGTGGAATGCGGCTTAGCAAGTTGAAGCTGCTGCTGATGTCGATGCTGATGCTGTTGTTGTTGTTGTTGTTGTTGTTGTTGTTGTTGCTGTTGTTGGTAGCATTTTGCCTCACACACACACATACACTAACACAGCCACAAGTGCAGATGTGCAACATAGACAGAGCGCCGATCAGGTTCAGGTTATTTGCTTGCTGCACAGTGGTATCAAATTTTAATTTATTGAAAATAACTTATTTATTTATATAAAAAAAATAATTGCAAAATACAATTTAACTTTGAATTATTATTTAAATAAAGCGAGAGTAAAATGTTTACCCCTGTAAAAAAAATGTTATATATTAAGACAAATAAAAGAGAGAGAGAGAAAAACTAATTTTTGCATAACAATTTTAAATCAAATGTATATTTATTGATTTTTGCTGTGCTACTCTTCATCTTTATCATAAGTATTTTGAATTTTCAAGAAGTGAAAGCAGGTTAGGTTTTGCTTTGCAATTTAAATTTCTTATACCGAACGTAAAATATTTTTGAAAATTATCTATATTTTTACAGCTGTCTGTAATTTTATTTATAATTAGTTTTTTGTAAAATGTGTTGCTATAACATTTCGTTATTATTGCTGACCTTGAGTATTATAAATTATTTTTGAGTTGGTTTAAAATTAAATTTTAATTTATTTGCCAAGTTGCAGTGTCATGTAACCACGGTACCGCGGCGCTGTTTGTTATTTTAACGTCAGGCGCTCTTCTCTTTCTCTATCTCTCACCCTCTCTCACCCTCTCGCTCTCTCTCTCCCTCCATCTCACTCTCTTTCGGCGACTCGCGTTTGCCTTGTTAACTGGTTATGCGAATAGTGGCTAGAACCGACGACAGATAGCGAGTTGCGGCCCGGCTGAAACGCGGTCTTGGACTGCGACTGCGACTGCGACTGATAGTCGTTCTTTGTCACTTGATCGCCCATCGTTCACTTGTCGCCCGGTCCGGCTATAAACACACGCACACACAAATGCACACATACACTCAGAGAAATCAAGGAGAATGTTGTTCTCTACTTGAAGAAAAAAATTCTGCTTTTAAAAATGTGTTTTTGAAATAAAGGACATTCCACATTTTAATTAATAACAACAGAAAAGAAGACGTAAAAATATTATATTATGTCTTTACAAAAATAAACTATATATATCTAAAAAAAAGAACAATAATTATATTAATAAATAATAACAATAACTATAATACTGTTACTTTTGGGTGTTTAGAAAAATGTCCTGATTTTATGACTTCAATAATAAGGCAAATCAAATAATTATTTTGTTACTCTTCCATAAAATGAACAACATAAAAAAAATGTTAAAATTAATTTTTAAGTTTAAAATTAAGTTAAATTTGAATTAATTGTTAATACTTTGGAATTTATTTGTTTAACTTTATTTTGTTTTATGTTCAAGTGAGCCTTCAAATTTCTCTGAGTGTACGTGTATTTTGAGCCACAACAGCGACAATCGCTGGCAACGGCTTCTAGCCTGGTCTGGTCTCGCTCTCTTTCTCTCTCTCTCTCCACGTCTCTCTCTCTCTCTCTCTCTGGTTTGGCCGATGAGTTTTTCTCTCGCGGCGTCCAGTTGCTTGCCGTGTCTCGAACTCCGCGCGTCGCGTTCCGATCAACGTGTTTTTTTTTTTTGGCCAGAAAATGCCGCTGTCCGGGCCCAACTCCGCGTAGAGACCCGTCCCGTTTTTCAGTTTTCCCATAGACAACGAATTTTTAATTTCGATTTACGTATATAGTTTGATTTATGTATATATACATATTTTCTTAGCCATGGCTATGCAAATATCCAAGAACGGAAGTTAAACAAACAACAACAAAAAAACACAAATAAATAAATAAAAGGTAAACTTGTTTTACAACTTGCCAAATTGCATTTGGGCCCAGTGTTTACCATACACATACGTACACATACATACATACATACACATGTAAATATGTATATGGTTTTTTTTATTGTTTTTTTTTATTTGTTTTTTTTTTGTTTTTTGGTGCTTGTGCCAAATTGCAAGGTAATCAAAATTTTTACCTTAACTCATCTGTGAATTTCGGTGTAAAAAGAAAAGCCAAGATAAACTTTGACGAAAACCAAATACCCTAAAAACAGTTGATCAAAAAGTTTACAAAGTTTGATTAAAATATTGTCATAAAAAAATTAATTTTTTTTGTGCGATAATTCTTCAGCTATATCATATACTAGACTGATGATCAGTTTTTACTAATATGTTAGATTTATAGTTAATTTGGGTTAAATATCTTAAAAAGTAAATCGATTTTTAAACAAAATTGTTTGTCAAACAAAAACAGAAATTTCAGACATGAAACAATTTTTTATATTTTGTAAAAAACATTTAAATACCCTGCGAGCATTTAGCCTAGGGTATAAAACGACAACAAACTGGCTTCGGTCAGCTAAAAAAAATGAAACTCAATTTAGTTCGAATTCTGTGATTTCCACATAAATTTGCCAAGGACTAAACAGAAATAATGGAACAACAGCAAATGGAGAATACCCTTTTTTTCACCATTTCGAAATTTATGATATTTAAATGAAGGCACTTGTCTCTATCGGAAAGGTGCTTCGTGCTTTTAGCCACTTAATTCTTGTGGCAATTTCAATCTCAAACTGAGCGTGCGAATGTATCTGAGTATCTGAGTATCTGCCTAGCCTTGGGCTGCCTGCATGATAAGCAACGTTAAAGAAAGCCATTAAAACGGTGCCCAGTCGACAGGTAAATGGGGAGTGTGGAGGGGGGGTGAATGTGACGATCCTCCACTCGCTGGGGCTTAGACTCCAGCTAAAACACACATCACCTGGTCAGTTGCATGGAGCTATTAGGCCAGGTTAGCTTGAAAGTAGTTGCACACCTTTCCCTTTTCCCTGCAATTTGTTATACAAGGTGCATACACTCAGAGAAAAATATATTCCATAGAGCTATCGTAATAGTTGTTAAAGCAAGAAACAGTCTGCAATGATACAAAAAAGTTATAGTAATAGTTTCCTAGATTGAATATTTGTTTTGATGCTTAAATTTGATTAGAATACGAAATTCGACAATTCGACAATTCGCTGAGTGTATTCAATTTAAAAACAAACAAGAAACAATCAATAAATTATAGCTCAAAACTGTTTCAAATATATACTTTTTTAAAAATAAATATTTCTCTAAAAATTTTCGCAACAAAACCAAAAAATTCATAGCCCTTTCTGCATTCTAATTAAGCTTAAAAATATTATTATTATATTTCACTAATGATTTTATTTAAAATTTGAGGCTCATATATTCAAAGTTGTTTAATTAGAAAAATGTTTCAAAAAAATAAAAAGAAAGTGGGGATACCCTAGATCTAGTTCCGAGTCAAAAATGCCTATAATATTTTTAAGAGGAACGGCGAGGGTATCAAAAATGGATTGGGAACCCGATATTTATCGATTTCAAGAAAACCGAGTGAAACTTTGAAATAATATTGATCAGCATGTGACAAATACGTACATAAAAAAGGCAAAATTGAAACGTAGAAGTAAGCTTAAGAAATCTTGACTTCGATTATTATCGATTTCCAGAATATAAGTACAAATAAATTTTTACTAAATGGGAACAATGCAATCTTTCTCATAACGAAGAGATGATAAAAATTAAATTTACTAAAAATAGGCAGTTGTTCGTTAATGGAGTGTTTACTGTATATTTCTTAAGTGTGAATGTATTTGTATTGTATATCATTGCAGTTGCATGGATAACGCGACGCAAGGCGATCATTATGTGAGCCAGGCATGGAACAGACTTAGCCAGCAGTAAGTAGGAGCAGGTGCCACGGGAAACGCACTCGAGAAGAGGAGGAAGACGAAGCAGAAGAAGAAGAAGAAAAGAAGGGGGAAGACAGAGCAGAATATCGGGCAAGGGGAAATGCTGAAGCACGCCTCGAATGCGAGCAGCGCCACGGCCACGGCGCCTGTCAACGGACAGCTGCTGCGCACGGCCAACGGCAACAACAGCAGCAACAACAACAACAGCAGCAGCAACAACAATAACAACAACAACAGCAACAACAACAACAACAACAATAGCAATTGCAATGGCAACGTCAACGGCAGCAATCCACCCTCAGCGTCGGCGGCAGCGGCCACAACAACCACCAGCCCCGTGCCAACAGCAGCAGCAACAGCAGCAGCAGCAGCAGCAACAGCAGCAACAACAACAGCAGCAGCGGCGGCGGCGGCGGGTGCTTCACCAACGCCGGCAGCAGCAGCTGTTGCCAGCACCGCACGCAACATACACCTGCGACCGCCGCAACCGCTGAACATTGCGGCGCTGAATGCGTCCGGTGGGCGGGGCATGGGCAATGCGTCCACGCTGCTGAACATTGCAACGGCACCGATGAAGCCGCTAACGCCGCTGACGCCGAACGGCCACTGCAACGGGCACAGCAACAGCAATAGCAACAATAACAGCAACAGCCTGCATCATCACACCTACACGAATCAGCATATGCTCGCCAGCAGCAGCAGCAGCCACCAGCAGCAACAGCAACAGCAGCAACAACAGCAGCAACAACAGCAGCAGCAACACCTCGCCCCACCTCAGCTAAACATCAGCAATAACAATCATGCTAATCACAATAGTACCATGCACAACTACAGCCACTGCAACAATTTGGGCATTAATACAAATTCGGTGCTGCAGGCGAGCGTCAAGCCAACGAAACACGGTCCAGGGCCGCGTGAGGTGCTGACCAGCCTGGGATTGCTCTGTTTGGGTGAGTGGCAGCACTAAAACTGCGTTAGCACATAAGTGTCAGGGGAGTGTAGCGCAATGCGACAAATGTGCAATGCTGCCCATAACACAGTTGGCACCTCTTGCCGCACTTGTAGAGCAACAGTGTGGTGCACAGCGTTGCCACTTTTGCGATATTAGAGATCGAAACTGTAACTGTTTTGCTTTAAACAACAATGCTTAAGAAGCGAGTGCTACTTTACTTTTGAAGGTATCCAAAGAGTGCTCTACATAATTCATCCATAATTGAAAGTGTGTCACTAGCATGAAAAGTTCATTTGACTTACCTTTAGAGATTTTTTGAAAGACTATTAACGTTTGTCAGCGATCTTTGAGATTTCCTTTTTGTTTTTCCTTTCTTATAAGTCTTCAATTATGATAAACACTCTTTCTTGCATTTTTAAGTTGTTTAATCCATTAATTTTTAGCGCAAGTCACAGTTAGTGAGTGTCATTCTATCATAAATTCACTTATATTCCAAATTTGCTCTCATTGCAGTTTCGCTGCTGTTGGCGCTGCTTTCGCTGATCTTCCTGCTGAAGATCTCGCCGAACAGCCGCGAGGACGCGCTAACGCGCAGCATCAGCAGCGAGGACTTCATCATCGTCTACGATGTGACCCTGGCGCTATGCGCCCTGTCGCTCTCCTTGAATCTGTGCTGCCTGCTGGTCTGCGCCATTCAGTTCCTGTTCGCCGTCAAGCTGCTGCGCTCGCCGATGTTCGATGGCCGCGACAACAAGTACTTGGAGAAGTCGAGCGCGAGTCGAACGTGTGCGGTCAGCGGGTTTTTCATCTCGATACCCGTCTTCCTCACCGGCATCATACTGTACACGTTCAATCACTTTCACTCGACACCGGCGATCATCACCAGCGTTCTAATTGGCGTCGGAATTGTCTTCTGCGGCGGCGCCATGGTCCACAACGTATTCGTCTGGCAGAAGGAGAAGACGATCAGCTATCGCAGTCCACCGTTGCCGCTGCCGCTGAACATGTCGCTGCTATCCGCGGCCACGCAACTGCCCCCAGTGCATCTGGCCAGCTTTCAGCCGCCCAGCCAACCAGCGCTGCCGCTGTACGCACAGCAGCATCATTCGATGATGCAGCATCATCCCACATCGGTGACGCCCGTATCGCCCAATCATTCGCACGGCAGCTTCAATCCGCTGCTGTGCGCCGCCAGCGCCAACAACAATGGCATCGGCGGCATCATCAATTCGCCGTTCCTGGTGCGACCAGCGACTGCAACGCCGCCCACGCCCAAGCCGATCGCCATTGCGGCCAATGGGAGCTGCCTGCTGGGACGCGAGGCCAGCGGATCTGTCAGTCCTGGGATACCGCCCACGCTAGACATGAGCAACATGACCATATCGCTGCACGAGCTGTCCACCCTGGTCTAGGCCAATGTTCCAGTGTCCACAAATACAAATTTGACTTTAAGCATTTAGCCGTTACAATTAGTTATATGTAGACGACATCCACCGTAAAGTGTTTAGCTTTAATGATGTCCCACTTGCCGTTCATGTTTTAAAGTGTTGTATATATTTGTATATAGCTATAATGATTTTTAACAATACATATTTAATATATTTATATTTAATGTGTCCACTGCTTTCGCGATCAATTGAACTCCGATAATTAACGAAACTGTTATCGATAGCGCGGCACTAACAGCTATGCCCCAATCATTATGCAACACTAAACACACACACTACCCAATTGTTATTTGAAAAAAAAATAGTTAAGGTTCAAATTTGCAACGTTTTTTTTTTTTTTGTTTTACACTAACTTTGCCGCATGTTGGCAATTTAAATTCAATTAACAACAAACCAAAGAAGAGAAAAATACCAAGGAAACGTAAATTTTGTAAAAATCTAATATATGAATGTGAGGTGCGCTTTACTTCTTGGGCCGTCCACGTTTCTTGGGCGGCACACTGGCTTCGGGAGTTGCAGCAGCTGTAAAATTGTACTGTTTAGGGATTCGGGGAAAATTCGGTGTGCACACACTTACCATCTGTTGACGGTGCTGGCGCCGCCTCATGCGCTGCCATCGGATCCGGTGTGTTGCGTCGGCTGCGCAAATTCCTGGTCTGCGGCGGCGGTGTATCGACACCTGGCTGGGTGTCCTGCCGCTGCTCTTCACTGGCGCCCGATTTGCGCGTGCGTAGAGTTCGTGTTGTCGCAATGGCATTCGCAATTGTAACGGGCGGTTCGCTGGTGCTGCGAATCTTGCGCTGTCCCTGTGCCGTGCCGGATTCGAGCTGGCCAACGCCCGGACTGCTGGCCACATGGCTTAGATGGGTGCGCGAACGTGTGCGCGGCAAAACCGGCGGTGTTTCGGCGCCCTCCATTATGGACTCCATTGGCATGGCCAATGCCCTCTTGCGTCGCTTCGGAGTCGACACCGGCACCGTTGAGATTGGTGGCAACGAGCTGCCGCGGACAACGCGCCGCGTGGAGCCGCTGCTGCTGCCGGCTGAATCGTTGCTGCGCAGCCGTCGTCGGAGCAGCAGCGCCGGCGGCGTATCGTCTGCATTCCTGGATGGAGCAGCCGGATGCGGCACATTCAGCTCATCGCTGGCCATGCTGCTGCTGCGACGTCGCAGCCGGCGACTGCGCTGATCATCGCTGCGCAGCCGTATGCTGCGCTCCGGCACGGGTGGCGTGCCCGTCGAGCTTAAACGTGAGCGTTTTGGTCGAATTGTTTTCTGTGAGCTGCCCGCGGATTCGAGCTCAGATCGAGTCTCTGGCTCTGGCTGCACCTGCTCCTCCTCCTCCTGATCCTGCTCCTCTTCGGATAGCGCCAGCGTCAGATTGGCATTGGATTCGACATCAGAATCTAGATTTATGGGCTCCTCGCTGGCAACTGTCATGTCTGCATCCGGCTCCATTTCGTGGATTGCCTGTTGTTTGGTTTCGCTGAAGGCGACTGTGGCCACGGAATCGTTGCTGGTGGCTCCATCGGATGGAGCAGGAGCAGCAGCGACTGCTGTTACTACGGCTTCGGCTGCGACCCGTAGTTGATCGACGCTATCGACGCTATCCAGATTGATGGTGTACGCCATAACGGAATCACTGTTGGCCGTGGCGCCCTGGGAGGCACATGGCGGCGGATTGTCAGCCGGCACGCATTCATCCTGCTGCTGTTTGAACGCGAACAGTTCGGCGCTGCTGCTGGCCGCAACCGGTTCGGGACGTGCCACATAGCCGCGCACCTCGGTGCCATCGAGCGCAATGACGCATTCGTCCTCCTCGTCGACGTCGTCCTCCTCCATTGAGCCCTTGGTGGTGTCCAGATCGTCGACAGTCTCCAGGCTGTTGGCCCGATAGAGGGATCGACTGGAGCCGTCGCCGGCGGCGCCATGTGCGGCACGTGGACTCTGCGAGTTCTGCGAGACGTTTGTGTCGCTGGGCAGGAAGGAGGTGGGCGTGTGCGAGGTGGGTGAACGTGATGTGGTTATCGAATTGGTCGACTCAACCACAATGGAGTAAACGGGCGCATCCTGACGCGCCGCCGGCATGGAGCTCACCACACCCGACGACATGTCCGAGAGCTCGCTGCTGATGCTGAAGCTGGGCGAGAGCCGATTGTAGGTGAGTGCAGTAGCCTCCTCATTGGTGGAACGTGAGCTCTCCTCGTGCTCCTGCTCGTGCTCTTGCTCCTCCTGTTCCTGCTCCTCTTCCTGATCTTGCTCTTCATCCGCATGCTCCGGCTGCTGTTGCTGTTGCTGCTGCTGAGTTGGCTCCACTTCCACTTCCAGCTGCTGCTGCACCTGCTCCTCCTCATCATCATCATCCAAATTGATGTAATCCGTTGCGGTTTCGGCCGCGGTTTCCGTTGCTAAAACTGGTTCCAATGCCGTTAGCTCATAGCTGGACATGCCCAACGTGGTGTCCAGCAGCTGGAGCATGTGCGGCCTCGCCGTCGGCGGTGCCAAGGAGGCCGGCATTGACCATTCTGTTGGTGAGGTCGCCGCACTCGGCTCATCCGTGTCCACACAGATCGTTGTGCGCTCCGAGATCTTCACGTGGCCGCTGTTGCTACTGCTGCTGCTGCTGCTGCTGGTGGTGGTTGGCATCTCGTACATCTTGGAGGAGCAGACGGGCGGCACAAACTCGTTCAGCCTCAGCGAGCCCGTGTTGCCCATTTGGACGGTGGCAAAGCTGCCAAAGCCGCTGCTCGCCTGCAGCAAGGAGCTTCGTGGCTGTGGACCACTGGGCGGTGCTCGCTGCTCCTGGCTGGGATCGATGAGCGACGCATTGGCCGAGGCCAGTGGCGAGAGGTACTCGGACTCGGACTCCGAGTCGGAATCATTGCGTAGCTGTTGCTGCTGCTGCTGCTGCTCCGGCTGCGCTTGCTGAGGAGTTGGACTGACCGTCTCTTGTTCAATTTCCATGATGATCACATCGGTGTCCTCCTCCTCCTCCTCCTCCTCCTGGTCAATGCCCAGCTGCATGACCTCTGACAGCGGTATTGGCGGCATAAAATTGAAGCATCTACGCTCCTCCACTTCGTGCGTGCTCCGTCTGACGGCGCGCGCAGATGGACGCCTCTTGAGTATAGTTGGGAGTGGCTCCGGGATGGCATCTTGCGGCTGCTGCTGCTGCTGTTGTTGTTGTTGTTGTTGTTGTTGTTGCTGCTGCTGCTGTTCCTCTTTCCTAGGCTGGCCGCTGAGCAGATAGCCGGGCGGCTGGAGCAGTGCGGTCACCTCGTCTGCATTGTGCAGCGGCGACACCTGTTGTTTCTCGAGCAGCTGCTGCTGTTCCTGCTGCTCCAGCTCCAAGGTGCGCGACACAAAGTTGGCCACCTCCTCGGCAAACTGTTCGCCAAGAAGGCGGCGTCGCTTCGGTTGCTGCAGTGCCTCGCGCGGATCAAGCAGACGCTTCGAGACGCTCTGAAACGGTGTGGGACGCACCCGACGTCGCAGCTGTGGCACCTCTTTGACAGCCTGGGCGGCATTCCGCAGGAACGGCATATTGTGGCTGTTCAGCGCTTGCGGCTGCTCGCTGGGATAGCGCGTGGCCCAGTGGGCGCTCAGCGCGGAGCTCTGAAAGATGTTGTCCAGCTGGCCGTTGGCGTTCTGTTTCGCCAGCTGGCAGCTGAACGGCTCCGGCGATGGATTCCGCAGCTGTTGGCCGTTCAGTTTGTCGCGTATGCGAAAATATGTGCCCGCAATGGATTGGGTGACGGGCGCCATGGTGGTGCGATAGGCGGACAGAATGGTGCTGGTCTCGTCGCCAATGCTCTCGCCCATGCTCTGACGCTCGGCGGCCACCTCGTCCATGAAGGACACCGCCTCAATGTACTTGCAGCGCTTCAACAGCAGGATCAGCTGGACGCAGTCCGTCCGCCGTGTCTTGCACTGGCGCAACAGCCGATATATGAGCTGCTCCTCGTGCTGGCGCAAACAGAGACTGGCCAGCACGGTGAACTTGCTGTTGAGTATGCAGTGCCGGAAAAAGTGCTCCAGCAGCGGCCTACCCTCGTCGTCCATGTAGACGCGAGCGTGATTGAACGCCTCCGGTATATTGTTGTTCGCCAGGAGCACCTGCAGCTTCAGCTCCGACGATATAAAGCCCGGCGGCAGATGAACCACACGCATCGCCTCCTGATCGGCATTGTGGGCCAGCAGCGTCTCAATCAGCAGCTTCGTCTGCCACTCCGTGTAGTTGCTGTTGCCCATTCGACTTCTGTACAACACCTCAATGGTTTGCTGTGGGAGAAAGTAGGGAAGTGAGAATGAGAGATGGAGACACAAAACTTTAATTAAAGCGAGGAATTATACAAAATTACTTAAAATTCAAATTCTATATATCCTATATATTGAGAAAGCACTTTCCGTCCATTTGTCTTGAAAATTTTTCAAAATAAATCGCCTCAATCTTTAGAGGGGAGATAATCACAAAACTATCTTCCAAACTTGGATTTCTTCAACATCGATTTTTCCATATTCCAAAAATGTTTCTGTGATCTTTAAAGGAAATCATTAGTAATCTATCTGCAAAAATTGTATATATCTAGCTTTAAAGACTGAGGGATATATATTCCTAAGTTTAAAGTCAAACGGAACGCGGAGTAAACTATTGTTAACTCCAAGTTTTACTTAAATATAATATATATATATTTGAATTTAGTTTCTCAGGAGTTTACGGAATAGTTTGTAGAATATCTAGAATATCTTTTTAATGAATTCCCCAATTTCATAACGATCGGAATAACAAATTTAGTTAGTACCAGGTATATAGGGTAAGATCAGCCCGGTACCAGGTATATAGGGAGTAACATATTGAATTACTTCGCATTGTTATCTTACCGCGTAGTCGCCGCAATCGAGGAACCAGAAGGAGCGCGCACATTTCACCAGCGGCTCGCTGACGCCAAAGACGTTGGCGTAATCCTTGTAGAGGCATCTATTGTGCTCTTGCGGCATCACTCGCTCCAGATCGTGCAACAGGTAGAGCATCAGTTCGTGCTTGTGATTCAGCTCCGGGGCGGGCAGCAGCATCAGGCGCATCAGCGATTGCATTGTGTGCGGTGGATAGAAGCCGTCCTGCTGGGAATCTTGCTGGAGTGCGGCATCAAAGCCGCTGTGATGCAGCTGTTCATCGATATATAGCTTGACATTGTTCTGGCGCATCCGGACGCGACGCTCGGCATATTCGCGGCGTATCAACTGCAGCGGCTGCTGCTCCGGATCGCTGCCCAGCGGCAAGAGACCCCGCTCGATGAACCAGTAGAGCATGCGCTGATACTCATAGAGCACGGTCAGGGCGCGCTCTGTGGATTGCAGATCCTCGAGCATCTCGTGGCCGAGACGGGGCTTGCCCTGGCGTATAATGAACGCTTGCAGGCTTTGCAGCTTGGACAGCTGCCCGTTCAGCTGCTGGAACTCTTTGCGCTCGCGCTCGTCCAGCGCATAGCCGCCGTAGTCAAAGATGCCCTGGCACAGCTCCGTGCAGCGTCCTTTGATCTGGCTGGCGCGCTTCACAATCCAATTGGTCAGAATGGACAACGTCAGCTTGGTGGGACTCAGCAGGTTGCACAGATAGCTGCCATCCAAACAATTGCTGGCACAATTGTAGAGCACCCAGTTGCGATCCTGCTCCAATGCCAGCGCCAAAATAATCTCGTACAATTCGCGCTGAAAATAGTTGAAATTGTAGTGTGAATGGGATTTCTCTGTGCTGTGTGCACACTTCTTACCCTGGTGGGCTCCACATGTGGATTGTATTCGTGGAACTGTGGCAGCAATCGCAGATTACGAATCTCCTCCAGATACTGCTGCGGATTGAGGAACAGATTCGACTTCTGCGCGTAAAGCGAATTCAGAAAACGACGCTGGACACCCACGTACTCATGGTGGCAATAGCCGCAGATGGTCATCAGATAGCAATCTGGACGTGAATGGGTACAATTTGTTTTAGTTAACATAATAAACTTAATTTAATACTCATTTAGAGTAGTCGAAAGCTTACTGGTTACAAAATGTTTGTTCTTTACAAATTACAAGCAAAAAAGGCTTTAATGCGCTTACAAAACTCTTTAATCCAACATTTAATTTCAGACAAGCTGTAAGGATGAAATAAAACATTTAAAATAGCCATTCGCTTTAATGTGCTTTTGAGAGAAGCTTTTAAAGGCTGACATTTTCGAGCTTGCATTTAATTAGTTTGCAGCTTTCAGAAATAAATTTATTGAGCTTTGTATTGCAGTCAGTGAAGCTTTCAGGCTATTCGTCTTAAGTCAATTGCAAGCACTTACCAAACGACAGGGAACTGGGGTAGAAATATTCGTCATGTCGCTGCAGTGAGATAAACGGAATAAGGGAGCGTGTGTCCAGTTGAAAGCAGAGTCCGGTCTGCTGCTCTCCGCTGAATACATAGCCGCACAGATAGTTGAGCTTCTCGTTGATGCGCGGTTGGCTGGGCAGCTCGTCCTTGTACCACTGATTGATGTCAAACAGAATGAGCTTGTTCTTGTGATCCGTGTTCGAGTGCCAGGTGATGGCGGTCAGCACAGTGCCATAGTGGCCGGACAGAGCGAATACAGAATATGTGGCGCAGCTGATTAGCGAGCAGCTGCCATTGTCCAGAGCCAGGCGGATGCGTGTGTTGGCGCACTGAAAATCGCGCAACTGAAATTCACCATTGGCCGACTGCAATGCGGACCGCCTGTAGTTGAGGGAGTGCAGCGAGGCCATCAAACGATCGCCCTGATCGTAAACTGAGCAGATGTAGAAGCACGGCTGCGGATCATCGGGCGGCACAACGCAACTGAGGCCAACCACCGACGCCGTCAGCTGATCGGGTGACAAGCGCAACTGTGCCACCAGCTGAAAGCATCTCAGATCATAAACGCAGATGCGTCCATCCGACAGGCCGGCGGCAAATCCCGAAATCAACTCCAGCTGCAACAGGCTGGTAACATTGATGCGATCGGTCATCGGCATTTCCAGCTCGAGCGCCATGTGCATCTGCAGTTGGCGGCCACGCATCAGCTTGGCGTTCACACGCTCCTCGGTTGCAGCGTCCCGCATGGGCACGCGCATAATTTCCGAACGCTGCACCTCGTTGTCGGGCAAAAACACGTTCTCGGCGCGATTGGCAATCACTTGGATTGCATTGGCATCCATCAGCAGCACAGACCCGGCTTCTGTGCCCAAAATCAGGCAGCCATCGTATTGCCTCATGATCGTATTCCGGCACAGGCAATCGTCCAGAAAGGCCATGGACCGTACACTGACATCGGCCGCACTGAGATCAATGTAGCGCAACACCTGACTGTTTGTGGGCGTATAGATAGCCAGCTGTGTCCTACTTTGCGGCAGCTCAATGCAAACGGCCAGCAGGATGCGAGCAGAGCTGGAGCAACTGGGAAACAGTTCCTGCACACAGCGAATACTGCAGCGCTGGCCGGCCTTGCGGTCGCTCTCACGCAGAAATGTGTAATTGGCCACGCGATAGCCGCTGGTCAGCTCACAGATGAGTATCGTGGCCGTGTCCGTATTTCGGCGCGTCATCCAGCCCCAGCGGCCGCGGTTTATGATGCCGCCAATATAATCGGCTGCAAATACCACAACTATAAATCTATTTCGCCCAGCGAGTGAGTAGGGGTAGGAGCATTACTTACCAGCGATATCGCACTCGCTGATCTGCTTGTTGAGAACATCATCGTACCCGGGAATGGAGCGCTCCGGAAATTGCGAAGATCGATCGCCATTCAAATCCAATTGATACCACTCCATGCTTATAATTGTTTTTTGTGCATTGAATATTAAAGGTATATTTTCTCTATTTCTTTTCCTACAAAATACGGGTTTTCACTTGGCAGCTACGTTGAATTTGTCCTGTTTACTCTGTTTGACTACAAAAATTTGGTGGACTTGGTTTTCTAATTTTTTTTTTTTTTAATTTTAATTTTTAGGCCACTGCGCTTCGCTTTGACATTTTCGCACACATGCCGGTCGCTGTTGTTGTTGTTTTGTTTGGCTCCAGACGCTGTTCGCCGCTACGGTGTTGTAAAACGCCTAAAAAGAATTGGCATATGGTTATTTCCCACAGTTATGCATAGGTATTTCACGATGTGTAAAGTGAGCAAGAAGCGCAATGATAAAAAAATATTTATATTTATTCATGAAAATAAAAACTGATGACTTGTATTGTAAATGGCAATACAAAGTTTACAACTTAACTTTTAAAGCTTTTGAAACTGCTTGCAATAAATGTATGGTATTTACGCGCCAATCGACAGCAATATCCGCTAATATGGCAAACACTACTTGAAAACAGCTTGCGACACACAATTTTTAAATAATTCTTGTTAACCTACCGGATTCAATGCAGCAACTCTGCGCGCTTCCAACGTGTCTATCGAATTTAGATGTATCGCACTAGATTTGTAATCGACTCAGCATGCTGCGTTCTTGCAGACAAGAAATTAGCCCCCCGGAAAAAGACATATTTTACAGGCGCAAATAATTTCAAATGTGAAACACATTTTATTCAAATGTGGCTTTTGGTTTGGCGATAAGTGTTAATGCGAATTGAATACCAACTTTAAGGCCATTGCAGCCGTATAGAGCGAAACAGACACAACAGAGACAGCTGCCAAGAAGCTAATCGCAATCGCATACGTCTGTGGCCCTAACCGCATTGGCGAAAAATTCCGCACAACAGCAACACACACAAAAATCGAAAGTACACACGCGCGCGCTATAGAGGCGGCGGCCGACCCAAGGAGCAGCAGCGGCAACAGCATCAGCATTAATTGGAGGCTCAAATACCGGCAGACCGGGTAAGCAAATAAACAGTGTGCATTAACAGTGTAAACAGTATCCAGTATATTGAAATGCAAAGGATGGAAGTTGTGTTCCGTTACATTAGACAAATACCAATACACGCGCGCACGCACACAGACATGATGCTCAGAGCTTAGTATGAAGGAGAAACAGCTTAGCAGCTAACACACATGCAATTATTTACCAACACTCGGAGATAATTGCAATGAAATTAAAAGAGACAAAAACTAGTAAAAGAATTGCATCCTAAATTAATTTATTGCATCATTAATTTGTAAATTGCAAATTTTAGGTTGAACATTGAACGATATTATGGCACAGCACGGCGTTACGGAGGCGCTGGCCGCTGAACTGGCCAAAGCGGTGGATCTAATAATGCATCCGATGACCGTGCAGCAGGCGCGTCTGGAGGCGTACATGGCTTGCGAGCGCTTTAAGGAAGAGTCACCGCTGTGCGCCCAGGTGGGCCTCTATCTGGCCAGTTCGGCGCAGTTCAATCAGCAGGTGCGCCACTTTGGTCTGCAGCTAATCGAGTACACAATCAAATTCAAATGGAACTGCATTACGCACGAGGAGAAGGTATACATTAAGGACAATGCCATCAAGATGCTGAACATTGGTGTCGGCCCCGCCGAGGATCGCAGTCTGTTGCATTTAAAGGACGCTCTCTCGCGCATCATTGTCGAGATGATCAAGCGGGAGTGGCCGCAACAGTGGTCTGATCTTTTGCCGGAGCTGTCGCAGGCCTGTAACAATGGCGAGGCACAAACGGAACTGGTGCTGTTGGTGTTCCTCCGGCTGGTCGAGGATGTGGCGCTTCTGCAAACGATCGAATCGAATCAGCGTCGCAAGGACATGTACCAGGCACTGAACAACAATATGAACGACATCTTTGAGTTCTTTCTACGGCTCGTCGAGCAGCATGTGACCGCATTCCGCGAGACCACCCGCCTGGGCAACTTTCACAAGGCAAACGCACACAGTCGTGTCGTCGAGATGGTGCTCCTAACGCTGAGCGGCTTCGTCGAGTGGGTCAGCATCAATCACATCATGTCCAGCAATGGCAAACTGATGCATTTCCTCTGCATTCTGCTAAACGACAAAGCATTCCAGTGCAATGCCGCCGAATGTCTGGCCCAGATCACCAATCGCAAGGGCCAAACCAAGGAGCGCAAGCCTCTGCTCCAGCTATACGGTGAGGAGCCGTTGCGCTACATCTACACAGCCAGCCAGATGCCGGTGGACACAGGAAGTGGTGGCAGCAACAGCACTCAGAGCAGCAGCACACAGGCACAGGCCATCGAGCAGCAGCATAATTTCTTAAAGAAGCTGCTGCAGGTGCTCAATGGCATGGTGCAGCAATTGGTGGCGCTCTGGGGCAAAGATGATGGCACCCAGCGTCCGGCACATTTGGAGATAATGTTTGAATGCCTGCTGCTGTTGGTGCAGCATCCATCGTTGACAGTGGCACATGGAGCCGCGCTTATCTGGCAGCTGTTGCTTAAGCACGAGGGCTGCTCCAAGGACTATCTGATGGTCAATTACATTCCCAAGCTGATACACACTATAGCGCCGCGCATCGTAAAAATACCGTATCCGAGCAGCGTTCCGGGCCCGTCGGATGCACCGGCCACCACCACTGAGGCGTACATCCGCATGGAGTACGACAGCGATGAGGAGTTTGCCGTCTATTTCTTTCGCTGCCGCACCGATTTCCTGGAGATCTTTCGCCAGGCCACGCTCGTTCAGCCGCTCATCACTTACGGCTACTGCGAGCACTGGCTACAGTCGCGTCTCCGGCACGCCCAGACCGAGCGGGAGAGCTCAAACATAAACTGCAGCGTCCATGATCCCATCTACCTGGAATGGGACGCGCTCGTCTGTGTGCTGGATGGGGTGCTCAGTCGCATATTGCTGGTCGCTGAGCGGCCGTCGGTGGCGGGCGGACTGCGTCTGTTGGAGGAGTGCCTCAAGCTGGAGACGAACAATCCACTCATCTATTCCATATTGCTGTCGTGCATCTCAGCACTGTTTGTGTTCCTCAGCATGTCCTCGTGCCAGCTGACTCCCAACAATTGTGTGGCGATGAGCGGTGTGGCCCTCCTGCCACGCGTCCTCGACAAGATCTTTCGGGCGTTGGTGCTGAAGCCGCCCAACGAACTGGAGAAGGTGCAACAGAAATCGGCCAAGAATTTGCGGCGTCATGCCGCCTCGCTGCTGGTGAAGCTGGCGCACAAATATCCACTACTGCTGCTGCCCGTTTTCGAGCAGATCAACAACCATGTGGAGTGCCTGTTGAAGGAGCCTTCGTCGCCGCAGCTGTGCCGCATGATGCGCACCACACTGCAGGAGGCGCTCATTCTCATCTCGAATCATTTTTGCGATTTCGAGCGCCAGACGCTGTTCATCGAGCACATCGTTCAGCAGAAGCGCTCCGAATGGCTCAGCTTTGGCGAGGTCTTCAAATCCCCGCTGGAGTTCATGCGGTTCGTTGGCCTGGACAAGCCGCCTGTGTTTGTCATCGAGAGCGATCCATCGATTGTGAATCGTTCGCGCATCCTGGACGCTTTGCATGTGGTGCTGGGCGTGGTCAAGCGCTGCACATGGCCCGATGATCCGGATCGGGCGCAACGCGGCGGCTTTGTCATCGGCTGCACCGATTTGGGCAATCCCATATGCCGTAATCCGGCAACCAAGCATGTGGTGCCGCTGCTCTCGCATGTCCTCAGCCTGATGCGGGTCCTGAACGAGCTGTTTCTCCCAAATGCGCTGGCCGGTCTCTCCGAGGGCTATCGCAACATACACGGAATGCTCGAGCACGAGAAGAAGCTGCTGATGGGCATCTGCGCCATACCGGCCGATCCCCTCGACACGACCATCAAAAGCGAGCCGACCGCTTTCGAGAAGATGCAGACGTTCATGATGTTGGTCACCGAGGGCTGTTACCATCTGATGGGCTCGGCGGGTCCGTCGCTGGGTCGCGATCTCTACCAGCTGTTGGGCCTGTCCGATGCCATCATCAGCAACGTGTTCAGCTGCATGGACATCATACCCGACTACCGTTTGCGCCCGATCATACGCGTCTTCTTCAAACCGTTCGTCTACTCGTGCCCGCCCAGCTTCTACGAGTCGGTGCTGGTGCCGCTGTTCGCCCATCTGACGCCACTGATGTGCAAGCGTTTGGTGCATCGCTGGTCCTACATATCATCGCTGTACGAGTCCGGTCAGCTAAACGGCGAGGTCAACGATACCCAGGAGGTGCTCGAGGATCAGCTGAATCGTACGCTCACCCGCGAATATCTCGATGTGCTGAAGATAGCGCTTGTCGGCGGCCAAATTGGGGCCGATCATGTGAATGCTTCAGGCACCAATGTGGTAGCCATGGAGAACGAGGAGCATTCAATGGACAGTGCACCGCAATCGCGTGCCGCTCAATCCGCCCTACTATCGGACATCATCAGCGATCTGGGGGGCAAGCTGCTGCGCAACGCCCACATCGGCAACTTCATACTGCTGACGCTGATCAAGGCGATCGCCTGGAACGATGGCATGTGCAACATGAAGGCGGTTAACATTGCGGCGCCCGTGATGCGTTTCCTTGCCGCCGAGCGGCTAATGGACGAGAACAAGGCGGTGAGCGCATTCACCGCCGTGCTCCAAGGCATGCAGGTGCATGGCCAACACGAGGCCAATCAATCCGGCCTTATCACACTCGGCGTACAGTTTTATGAGTTGTTGCGTCCCAAATTTCCAGTTTTGAGCGAGGTGCTCCAGCAAATACCCAGCGTCAATGCGGCGGACATACAAAAGTTCGATGAGAAGATCCACGTGGCGCCCGTCAAGGGCAACAAAGTGGATCGCGCCAAAAAGGATATATTCAAGAAGCTGACCGCCCAGCTTGTCGGACGCAGCGTGAATCAGTTGTTCCGTCACGAGGTGCAAATCGCCAACCTGCCGCCGATGGCGCCCATTCAGAAGCCGGGCGCCGCTGGCAAATCATCAACGGGCCTCGTCACCGGCGGCGACATCATGGACAGCAATCAGAACGCCAATCTGAGCAAGCTATTCAGCGCCGAAAAGTGACAGGCGGCGCAGCGACGACGCCGTCCCGCCGCGGCGACGACTGAACTTAAATTAATTGTAAACTAGTTAAGCAACCCGACCCCTTGGGGCATACGGTTGGGCGTGTGGCCTCTGGCAAGGAGGGCCACCTTGGCCCTTTAAGGGCTGCTCTCCCAGTTTCACCCAAAATTTCTGGCGGTGCTCCAATGCGGCTTGCCACTGAGCCACACTTTCTTCTTCTTCTTATTATTTTTTTTGTTTTAACATATACAGACATATATTGTTCAGACATATATGTTAACACTTTGCTATTATTTATTTTGTAATATCCCTACGTTTAAGTTCCTTCAGTCGCAATGCGTAACCTGTTAACCTCTCACCCCCCC
>SCDT01001258.1:1416-37472 GCA_004143765.1 Drosophila melanica
GCGAACATGCCTAAGTCAAGTTAGGTTATCGTCCTGATCATTATTGGTTCCTAAATTATGCCGCTAGGTGGCGACAGTTTGAGTGATCAATTGATAATATTGTACTGTCACGCTCCCAGTGGGCGTATACAAGAGTATATATTTTAAATTTGGTGTCTGCGTTTTATAAACCCAATATACTCGTTTCTCAAATATAAAAAACCCACCGTTTAATTAACATAATTTTATAATGAATATTTTTCTATTTAATTAGATTAGTGAAGCTAAGCATAAAAAATATATATAAAATGTTTCCTTTACATTTCATTTTTATACAGTAAAAAATAATGCAGATAAACATTAATTTATCAGTTATTTAGCACGTACTGATAAAAAATTAAAAAAAAAAAACTCTGAAAGCTCTATAAATTTACNTATAAATTTACGAGTCTAACTGCATCGCATCGGATCGCATCGAATCTCTGAACGGTGATTGAACTTTGCGGTATTTTCAACACTTCTACGCCCACAGATATACTATACTTTGTATATATATATATATATATATGTATATATTTATTAAATCGCTGCTTGTATCTAATTAAGCCTCAGATTGCTTGATAATTTGTTGTATTGTTCCAAATGCAGTTCGTTATGACGCCTTTAGCGAAATGTACAAAATGTATTTTGTGTATCGCATTTTGTAAATTAATTTGTTGGCAAAAACAAATGTGAGCCGTTAACAGCCACAAATCATTTGGTTTAATTGATTCCATTAAATGTGCACACACCAAGTGCGCTACCCAAACTCATCCATCTATTTAGGATTCGGCTACCAACTCGCTAACCCGACTTCAACTGGCACTATTTATACGCATTGTCCGATCAAGAAACTGCACAATATATATATCTGTCGAATATAGAGCGAGTGATAATTAAACAAACCCAGAAACCGGCTAAAAAAAATAATCATAATAATAATAATTACGAATTCAGCTGACAGTCAAGAAAACCCACGCCCAGAGTAATGGCAATTTATGGCCCACACTCAATGCTCAATACTGAACCTATAAAGAATTCAATTGCTGCCACACAAATGCTGTCAGACAGACAGACAGAAAGCAGGTGAAAATACGCATATATCATATCCCGAAAACGGGAATTAGGTGCAATAAGAATCGTGACATTGTTATGAATATGGCTGTCAGCAAAAGGGCAAAATCCTGACGAAATCAAAGACAAAGTTGAAAAAAGAAAGAAACTACTTTATTACTAGTCATTAAAATAGAATATAGAATGAAAACAAAATTTGAAAAATTGTATAGAAAATAAACTTAAAATAATTGAAATGTGACTATAAAAATTGTATATAACTGCAATATTCATTAGGATAGGTACAGCAGGATTAGGATTAGGATTAGGATATGTAACAGGCTTACATAAATTAATATTTTTTAAACATTTCAGCATACTTTTTTCTCAAATATTATTTATTATAATATTATTTTCTTGATATGGTCGTTTCATTAAAAAACTGAAAAATTTGTTAATCCACCATTTATGTATATAGTCAGAAAAATATATTTTTGTCAGTGAAAGCATGGTATGAATTGTCTTCAGCTTAAAATATGGTTTAGTTGTTCAAGATTAAAACCCCAACATTATATATCCATATATATAAATAATAATAATAATAATAAGAACTCCTGCCACAAGCGATTAAATTCCAAACAATAAGTCACAAAAACGAAGGGCAAGTCAGAGTACTCTTTCTAAAAGTGCCGAACGAAAGATACCCTGTATTCAGCTCAAAGGAAGCATAAATATATTTTAGAAATACAATCTTATAATCTGCGCGATACGAACAATAGAAACCGAAATTTTTCAGACAAAAATTACTGAATCGATTAATCTAATCTGAATCGGATTAATAATGTAAATAATATATATATATAATACTATGCAGCCTGTTGAAGTTCTGCAAATGTATAAATGGGTACAGGGTATCAAATAAAAGCAAAAATAATTTACTTTAAATCCAAACAAAGCGCTTAGTCAGTCCGTGGTGATATGGTGCTGCGGCTTGCCCAATTCTAAAGTAGTTTGTGCTCCGACTTCTTGCGGAAAGCTCGTTTTTATAAGTTATCTCAAACGAGTACGCTCTAATCAGTGGCTATGATACGCAACGCTGTCGCACTGCTATCGGGTTTCACTGTACTTTCAATTGTGTGCAGCAGTGGCGCCAGCGAAATACTCCAGTGTTATTCCTGTGTCGAGGCAAAGGGACCCGATTTCAGGCACCCGCGTCCGGTGTGCTCACAACTGAAAGATGCGCCCGAATACAAGATACTCTGTCCCAATTCGACGATGTGCCAGAAGACAGTAACCACTATGATCCTTGAAAATCAGTCGGAACGGACAACCGTTTTAAGAGGATGCGCCAATCAAGTAAACATCAGACAGGAATTAAGGAACAATATATACAAGGATGTTGCAGTCATAGAGGAGCCCTTTAAGAATGGCTGCATTGAGAGGAAAAGTGACGATATGTTGACAGTAACTGTCAAAGAATGCTATTGCCGGGGCAGCCTGTGCAATGCGTCGACCCATGTTGGCCTCAACAAATCGATATATATAATATATGCAATGTTCCTGTTGATCAGCATACAATCACTGATTGGGAATTGAATGTACTTAGCTATGTCGGATTATATAGAATAACCCAATGCAGTAGTATTAACGCTAAATATCTTTAAGAAGTTGAATAAATAGATTAATTTATATAGACAGTTCCGGTTGTCAAATCTATCCATGTACTTAAACTAAGTAGTTAAAAGCGGATTATAGAATTTCGAATTGAGTAAAAACTTTGAGAATATTTGTGACATACGATATGTATTTAAGAAAGTGTGAAATGCTCTTGACCAGAATGGGAATCAAGGTCATTGTCAAGTGTGAGTCAGCTGGAAGCCATATAAAGTGGCAACAGCTGCATTCCGAATGCCCAATCGAATTGGACTTGTAATTGATTACAAGTCAGCATATTTAAATATTTATCAAGTATTTGTGATTTTTATGAATGCCATAATTATACTCACTATACATACGCATTCATGAGTGTGATTCAAGAGTCAAAAACCAGCAGCAGCAACAAAAACAACACCAACAACAGCCACGCGACGTGATTCACAGCGTGTGGGATTTGGGGATTTGGTACGGAACGGAACGGAATGGAGTGGAGTGGATCAATATGAATCGGATCGGGTTCAGTGTACGACCTTTGCAGTGCAGTGACTGCACCACACCGTTGCCCCTCACCCGCCTTTCTCCACAACGCTAGTTTTCTCTGCTCAGGATCGTCTCTGGCTGTTTAATCAATTTTTATGATTACTGTCGCAATTAATCCGCACAATAAAAAGATATGCTTAGCAACGGCAGCTGCAGCTGCCACCAAGCTTTTGGCCAGGCCAGCGCAGTTAAGCCCTATCAGGCAAAGAACCGTTAAGTCAAGTTAAGCAAAGGACCCGAGGACAAATAACAGCGGAGTCGATGTCAACGTTTGCCACGCAATTTCAATCAATTTTGTCAACATTTTTCTTTGCCGCCTGTTGCCGGTTTTAATTCCGATTCCAATTCCGATTCCGGTTATATATGCGCATACTCATCATACCCATACATATGCTGGGGTACCAAGCCCCAGACCCGAGACCCCAGTCCCCAGTCCCAGCCTCAAAATTAATGCATTTCGCATTGCGGCAGGCGTGCTCAATTTTTTTTTTAATGTTGTTTTTGTCTTTGCTGTTGTTGTCGTTGTTGTTTGTGTAGTGTTTCCGTTGTTTTTGCTTTTTTGATAATTTATGATTTCATTACGGCACTTTTATGGCGCTTCCGAGTGCCCCAGGTAGTTGGCCGGGATAAGATCTACCAAGACGCTGTTGTCATCGAGTTTATGTTCCCAGTTTCCGCTATGCAGCAACAACAATGTGATTAACCAAATATAAGTAATCCGATTCGTTTAATCATTAAAATCGAAGAAATTCGGCAAATTTTATTAGCAAATCAACAAAATATATTAGTAACAAATAGCATTATAATAAATTGAAATTTATGTTAAAACAAGAAATTTATTTTTGAAATATAAAATCAGAGAAAATTTCAATGAAATAAATAATAAATAAATAAAATATATTCACTTCTTAACTAATAAAACATGAATCGAAATAATTGGTGCATAACTTCAGATTTCGAACTAATGCAAAACTTTGTAAATATAAAATATCAAAAAATCCCAAAAAAAAATTCCGTTGAATTCTTATAAAAAGTATTTAATATTGCTTATATGAGTAATGTAAAAAATATTTTTAATAAAGATGACTAAATTGTATTGAATCAACAACCTAATTGCTTATACTATGTATATATTGAATTCTGATATTTAAATATATTTTGTGGCGCTTGCAGACCGAAGCTGACCTTTGTTCGGCTTTAGCAATAAAATGAATTCTGATAAGGAGTCGCCGCTGGTAATACTCACACAATATTCAGCAGAAACTTGATGACGTTTGCAGGGGGGGAATTTAGCAGCAATTTATTTTAGGAAAAACAAGATGTATTAATGCGTAGTAGTTTGGGACACTTGCAATATGGAGTTACTTATGAATAATTGATTAATGCCAAAGGTGCATTCGCATTGGGTGTTATAAATTAGACGAATTATTTAATTGAATTAATTCGTAATTACAATTATTGGCAAATGAGCAGCAGTTTAATAAAGCGTACAGTTGATTTCAACAAATGCTTAAATAATACAATAACAATGTTAAAAGATTAAAACAATAACCAAATTAACAACAACAGTAACAAGAAGAACCCGTCATGTGTCTAAATTAAAGGGAGCGCAGCTCAAGATATTTTTTTTTTCGTTTATATTTTTTTATGGTATTTTTTTTATTGTTTCTCTTGTTGTTGCTGTTATTGAACTGAACCGAGATGAACTGCGCGAGCAAAGTCGTCTGTCTGAGTCGAATCTGTCGAAGAGCTCTCAAATCGAGGAGTAAATGAGGCTAACTACCTCTCCCAGACGCGCGAGAATTTAGGCGCGGCGAGTGAGAATCGGTTTGCGAGATGCGC
The DNA here is from genome assembly GCA_004143765.1 of Drosophila melanica. Lineage (NCBI taxonomy): Eukaryota > Metazoa > Arthropoda > Insecta > Diptera > Drosophilidae > Drosophila > Drosophila melanica. The sequence continues at coordinate 6,526 of SCDT01001258.1, forward strand.
TCGCAGCGAACTTGGCACATTTCCATATAAATCGGATGTATCTCAGCGGAATACAAACATTCCTGTTGCAGCAGCAGACGCGTTAACCGCACCAGGATCTTAACGCAATCGCAAAAGGATAATTCGCAAGGATAAATAAACAAACAAAACAAATCAAATCAAATCAAATACGCAAAATGTTCGCGAAATCAGTGCTAAGCGTTTGTGTGATTGTGGTGAGTAATTTGTGAAAAAGTATATAAATAAAGTGAAAATATGTAAAAAGTGTCACGAAAAAAAAAACGAAACGGATACGAGTTCATTTATATAAAGTATACGCATATCAAGTATACGCCGCTTGGGCGCCAAAGTCAATTAGTACAGTTATATTTAGAGCTGGCAAATAGTCACAGCGAACGTATTCGTGCCAAATGAGTTAAAGTCAAATTTCATGGCTATGCAGGCGTTGTTTTAAATTGTTGACAGACTCAAAGTCAAATCTTTCAAAATTTTATTAATGGTATTTCAAATATCATAAAACATTTCACAAGCCGAATAAATCAGCGTGCATTTATTGGCTGTTTTTTTACCATTTACACTTCCGGCCGGCTAATTGAGCTGTGAATAAGTCGCGTTTAATATGCCAAATTCCATAAGCCAAATATTTGAAACTTATAAACAAACAACAACATTATTTACAGGGCCTTGTTGCAGTCAGCCGCAGCAATCCCGTTGATAACAATGGCAAGTATACGGTTTCAGAGCCAAACTCAAACGATGGCAAATATCGTGCGCAAGACGATGGACGTTACCATCCGGGTTCTGCGGAAGAAGGTATTTGAGTTCGGTTATTTGATACCACAAGCTGTTGCATGACGTCGCCCACTGCATGTTGGAGCCAATCGCACTAACAACAACAACAATAAAAACGAACAACAACAACAATGATCTCAACGAAAACAATACCCACGCACACTAACTAACAACACACACATATGCATTTCTGAATGTATTGTTACTCGCTGATAACCCAATTAAATTTATGAAATTTTTCGTGATAATAGCAAAGTTCAAGCTCAAGCTACAAATTTTATTTTCGCTTTTATTTTTTTTTTGTGAAAATTTTAATCTTTGGCTACACTGAAAGCTTTTGCTGACTTTATTGTATCGCACACTAACCCATAAAACTTTCTCCCCATAGCAATATCCATTTTATATATATATATTAACATTTAATTTCTTATAGGCCGAGGTGGCTATCGGGATGCTTTAGGTAAACATAAATGTGTATTTACCTAGAAAATTTGTTGATTTTCTATAAAAACTACATACAAAATCATTTACACACAGAAAAAACTTTAAACTCTCTTTTTAACAATGAAGTTTTATAATACTCTTTAGTCTAACCATAAATAATAATTTTGATAGTAAAAAAAATTAAAATAAAATAATTAAATGTTCTGGCTGTATAAAAAAAAACTTACTGTTATTGCACAAAATATTATAAATATTGCATTGTAAATTTCGTAGTTATACAAGAATTAGAGTTTGCTAACCTATTTTTTTACAAAATTCAAGGTTATCCGCACCAAATAACTCACACACACATACACATGCAATTGCTTTAAATTCACACATATTTTCTAAAAACTGTTCGAATCTGTTTTTGTTCCTTTGATCAGGTCGTTATCATCACATGGTGCAGCCATATCAGCATGTGAGCGATAACCGTGAACTTGGCGTTTACCATCATATACCCTATCCATACGATGGTGGGTATGGACCATATTCGGGCCTCAATCGCCCCTATGTGCATGATGACAGACCCTACAAGTAAGCAAACAATAGTGGAAAATATTGAATTTTATTTCTAATTGAAAAACTTGTTTTTATTCCATTAGCCACGATCTGTACACAGTAAGTAAAGCCGAGTTTAAAGTACCCGAAATTCGCTTGGAATACGGCTTTCCCGATCATGAACCACAAATCGAATACTAAAGCTAAAGCGCTATATCTAGTACCAAAAACAAAAACAAAACAAAAAACAAAGCAGTATTCAAAGATATCCCCGCAATTAGCCCGTACTCCCCCCAAAGCTTTCATAACTCAAACAGCATAACACACCAAGAAGCCATTAATTCAAAAGCTACCCGCCAAGCGTTATCCGTTTCCTGCCACTCCCAAAGCGCTGCATGCCTGCATATGCATGACCCACCACACACACAAGCACACACACACGCACATACACACACACACACACACTTCCACACCTCAGACAATTTGAAGAGCTCGATCGTTAACACGTACCATAAAAACAACACAGTCGACAACAACAACCACAACGAAGAAGCCAACAACAACCACAGAACGGACCACAACAACAACGACAACAACTACGACAACGCCACGCCCCATTCTCTTCAATTACGATGACGAGGGACGCCACAAGATTCTGCACCAGGAAGAGGTTCGCAAGAAGGACAAATATGATCATGCGTAAGTTTGATATATAGCTGCCATTCAATCGATCATTCGCTCATTCCGGCATTCCCTGTATCCTTTGCTGTTTCCAGTTTCCTGACGGAGAACGGCATCTATGGCGAGGAGCAAGCGAAATTGCATCATGGCGGCGGCACCCATGCCCAGGGCTACTACGAATACACCGGCGACGATGGCAAACAGTACCGCGTCAACTATGCTTCCAATGATCGTGGATTTATGCCCGAGGGCGATCATATACCGACACCGCCGCCCATTCCCGAGGCCATTGCCCGCGCCCTCAAGTACGTGGAGGAGCAGCACAAGCTGAACGGCAATCAGCCGCTGTACGATCATCGCGGATTCCGCATCAATCACATGACCAAGGACATTAAGGCCCAAATCAAGTCCATGCACCTGGAGAGAATGCCCAAGGAGCTGAGCGATCAAATCCGCATGCTCGAGCACGAAGTCGAGCTGGCCGAGGAGGAGGAGGCGCGCGAGCTCGAGGAAGAGCTGCGCAGAAATAGTGTTTATCAGGTTTAACGTGCAATGCCGAAAGGCATTGCTGTGTTCTCATCCAAAAGCCATAGGGATTGCGTTGTGCCCAACGCTATCTGAAGTCCCCCCCAAAGCCCTGACACCCTATACCATTAAAATGTCCCCCCATTCCCATGCATTTGCCGCCAGCAGCGGGCAAAACTATAACAAGTCAACGAAAAATTGCAAAAAAAGACAAAAAAACAAAACAAAATTTCCGCAACAAAAAAATGAAAAGAAAATGAATTGTACACAAAAGAATTTGGTACTTTGGTATAGCCACGCCCACATATGTTAATATTGTATTTATTTATCGATATATATTTAAATTGTTGTATGAATATAAAAAAGAAAGAAAGACAATTATTTTTATATATTTTTAATAAACATAAAGCATTATTTGTTACAAAAAAACTCAACATATTATTTATTTTCTATTTATAGTTGATGAATTGTTGATTTTAAGAACATTCAAAGTATTCATTCAAGTATTCAAGTATGACCTATATTCTGGAGACGAGGGCCAAGGGTTTTACTGATAACAAAAAACAATTAAAAATAAGTCATCAAAACTATGTGGGATGAGTTCATTGAACCGAAATAAACTTTTTTAGTATTGATCAAATAGCGTATTTAAAAAAATTGCTTTAAAATGTCTAATAGCTAATTTGTTTTCACCTCTTTTCTATAGCATATATTTAGTCACAAATTCTTATAAACAATTTAATTCTCATTTTTTTAATTATATAAAATTTCACTTTTATAAGCGTATTTAATATTCGGTATTTGAAAAATAAATTTAGACATGTTTACCGAAATGCGCAAATTTAAAATGTTTTGTAAATTTGAATGTAGATTTTAATTAAATGTCAATGGCCAAATAAATTTCAATTCTGTTTTGCCATACATTTTAAGGTCAACGAAGTATATATATATTTTTTAAAAATTAAATATTTATTATATTGAATGTGATTTTTTTTATATGCAATAAAGTTTAAAGCAGCGCTGCTTCGACCAACGCAACAACTTTTAAATTCTGATCACCTTTGATTACAAAATTTGCTCGTAATTTAAAGCACACTTTTGTGCGGAGCTTTTAAATGCGCTAGCTGAGCTTTACATTGTTCAAAAGCTTTTTTACAAGCAAAAGAAACAAGAATAGAATAGATAATATCTAAAGCTAAGCTAAGCATTAAATACTCTAACAAACTTGTATTAGAAATACGGACTCAAAAATTGTTTAAACTCGTAATACAAAAAATTAGGCATACAAAATATGGGTATTAAAATATTTTATTTCCGATCGATAGTGCCTTTGACAGCTACATATAGGTCTGATCAGAACGAATTCGTCATTTGTACAACTTAAAAGACATGCGAGTAAATCTATAACATCTTAGCTTATATAACTTAAGAATTAAGAATATATAGAGTATATAAGAATCATTTCATCAATACTTTACACAGTTCATGACAAAATCATAATAGCCTTTGCAAGAGTATAAAAGCAATATCCTTTAACTGATATCAATTTGAAGCCGACCAATGAAAAGAAAATTGTTAGTCGCCATTTTCTGTTCATTATGTTTTCGTTAGTAAATTTAGTTTTATAACCTGAGTTCGATACAAAACACTTTATAGGAATTACATTAAAAATATTTGTAAAAGGTAATTTTAATTAGTCGTAATTTCGTTTTATATTTAAGATATCATAGAAAACATAATCCCCTTGTTATGTTTAAAATATAAATTTATATCAAATTGTGTTTCACAGTTGACAGAAAATAGCTCTAAACAAATTAATCCTCTTTGCGACTGCGTGAATGGATTGATTTCAGACCAGATTATGCAGATGCTTCCATACAATTTAACGCATAATAGCTGATAAGATTTATAGCAGATTTTATGATAATTTCATCGTTGCTACAAAGCGATCGAAATTCCGCGTTAAGCTCATAAACTTAATTTTATAAAATAAGAATATATTTTGTTTGAGTTTATCCACAAAACGTATACAAAATATTTAAATTATTTCTCTTTTGACTCCTGTTTCTCTTTGTGTACTTTTTGGACTAAGCGCAACAAGAAAACCAAACTTATAGGTTTTTTGAGTCTGCAAAATTGGTCCTAAATTTAGTTTATCAAAATGTATATTCAAAAACTTGTTGTTTATTTCTTATTGTTGTTTATTTAAGTGTATTAATGTCTTGTGTAGACCACGTTAGCCGGCGGCTGTTGATTAGCGTAGAGTGCAGCATTTGGACCATCATCTAAAATTATTTAATTATACATTTTTAAATTATTAATTTTTAGTTGCGTTTACGTACAGGTAATAACGGGACGAAAACCATTGGCATCAGCCACATATTTGACACCGACGCGCAGACCTTCAGGCGATATATACGAATAGGCGCCATCCACTTGCTCCTCCTGCTGGCTGTTGCCAATGCTAACGGGCACGCCCCGTTCTTCGCCGTGAATTCCGTTCTCAGTCTCGTAGTTGTAGGCGTAGGACCCGGTGCCGTAATTAACCTCATTCGATTGCTCGACGATGCGTGCAACTGCATTGGCAATGAACGGATTGTAGTTCTTATAGAAGTTGTCGTAGTAGCGTCGCTGATTGTACAAGTCGCGATTCCTGTAGTACAGATCCCTATAGAAGGGATTGTTCAGATACGGATTATACTGGCGTTGCGCATTGCAGGCGATCAAAAGCAGAGCTAGCACCAAAAAGGAGGAGGCCTATGAAAAAACGAATTAATTTTGATTATAGCACTTTTAATTTTAACACTTTATAAAACTGAACTGATTTCTTAAGTTTAAGATTTACCAATTTTAGAGACATTGTAAATGGCAGAGATTGGCTACTTTAACGTTGATCTATAAAATGAAACTGTAACGGAGCAGAGCTTGACGGCAATATTTATAACGACGTGTGGCTCCGTTTAGCATTTGCATTAAATTTCGGGCCATAAAATCATTATATTCGGTCAACGCTCAGCGCTTAACATTGGCAAATGAAATCCAATCTGAGCGGTGGCCGAAAGTTTTTTTTGTCGGGCTTGCTAATTTCCGCTTAGAATTTTGATTGTTATTTAAATTCGGATGCTTTAATACAAACTTATACTCCGCATTTTCAGTCAAAGTTGGATCATTTCGACTGTATATTTAGAAAATATTTGTTAATTAAAAGCGAATGAATTATCTTAATTTTAAGATTTCATGAGCTTTTTTTTTTATTCAGATTCATATTTTTTTTACAGAGTATCTTCAGGTCTAACACTCACAGCTTTTAATCGTTTTTAATGTGCTTGCATACATAAGTTAAAATTAAGAGCAGTTGGAGATTCGCACAGGAAATATGGTAAACCAGAAACCAGAGCCAAATTTCGTTAGACAAATGGAGAAATCAAAATTGGGGGGGGAAAAGGGTCAAAATTATTCAACTGCTCAATATAGATAAATATGAATCGGATTTTAACATATAAATTGAACAGTTTACTGATTGGGGAGGCTTCCTATTAAATTGCTAATTTCATAATTGAAATTTGAGAAGACGCCTTTTTGAAGCATAAATTAAATTGCAAATTTTCGAATGAAATGAAATAATGAATAATACTTTTTTATATACTCAGGTGTATAAAATTTTTGATAAGCAAAGCAACGAAAATGTCCGACTTGAAAAATTGGCAATACTCATTTTCCGTTTAATACAATAAAAAAAGAATTTAAGCTAGCATTATTTAAGATAAGTTTTTACAAGTTAATCCAAGAATATTGCATGGTAAAATTTTTTAAAAATATTTAAAAATATTTGAATAAAACATATTCATTTCATAGGAACCCCGTCTTTCTACACTGCAGAAAGATCCACATTAATGTAGAAAATGAAGACGTTAAGCTCCGCACAGAATACGAAGTTAACTACTGTAGTTGATATCATAAAAAAGATTAAGCAAATTACATTGATAAATTACTAATGAATGCCTTTGAATTGCCATGAAAATGGCACTCAATGAATGATTCGGTTAGTGAATGAATGAATAAGTACAAAGTGGCGGAGGGGAACGGCACTCGTGTTGCCATCGGTTGGCCTTCACATTTTGCATGCGGCTGCAACAATGGGTGCCACAGCTATTGCAACAGCTCGCAGCTCTGAGGAGCCAAAAGCCATGCGACCCAGAAGCCAGAGTCATCAGATCGGAGACAAATATAGAATTAGCTGTGTTTTATATACTGCTTTAAGCCCTGGGCTAAACAATTACGCAAATTAAAACTATATAACAAAATGAAGTGTCACAATCAGTCATAAAGATAATATATATACTCAGATCCCTATTGTAAAAATAAAAAATTATATCTTATAATTTATCGGTAACTATGCGCGTATCTGAAATTTGACACTAACCAATTTTACGGTCGCAGCTCAAAACTGGATTTTTTGAGCAGCACGGAATGCGTTAAACTGATTAACCAATGTTTCAACAAAGCAAACAAAAAGCTTTTATTGATCAATTTACATAAATGAGTCGTTGAAATTCTTTTTATTAATTGGATCGAATTTATTTATGATTTTTAAAGGCGCTTTTGAATATTCATTGAATAATTATGCCATCAACAAATTGGATTTCGTTGTCTGAATGAACATGAGATTTGCGTTAACTTAAGATAAGGAATCCATAATATTTGGATTGAATAAATTTAGAAAATTCATGAGTTTTGAGAGAAGAGAAACCAAGTAGTAGAAAAAAAAGTGATTCCACTAAATAATCAATTTTGAAAATTATTTTATTTTATTAAAAAAGTATGCTTTGTTCTACAGTACTGAATTAATTACTGTATTAAATATGTAAAGGGTTAATTTTAATATTTAATGTGTATATAACACCTGCCAAATATTTAATTCACTCGTAATTAAACACACGCCCTATTCAAAAGGTATAAAAAACACCCACACGAACTTACGAACAATTAGTTGGAATTGAAACTCTGGAATGGAAACGCAACGGAACTACGACGATTTCACCTACTGGCCGAATATGCTGTTCAAGTCAATGGGATTTGATTTCCTGAACACTCCGAAACCAAAGTGGCAGGCGTTACTATTGCGTATTTACTGGATAATATGCTTGGGGAGTCATTCGTTTATTGTCTACTATTTGATACTGCGCACCGTCGAGTGGGAAGTGCTCGATGGAAATCCCACAGCCATTATGAGATATTCGATGATCTACTTTTTTGTGATCAACACCAATGTTAAATGTATTATCTTTATGTTTAATCGCCAACGACTCCGGGCGCTAAATAACAAGTTGCGTTCTATCTACCCATGTGAAGAGTCCGAACGCAGAGAGTATCGGGTAAATGAGTTCTACTGGCCGCGCGGTGTACGCTACGGTGTCTATTATTTCTTTTTCGTCGCCTTTCTCGTCCTCACCGGTCCCATTATTCAATCGACCTGCTTATACCTCTATCAAAGGTATACTGTGGGCGGCGAGGCCAGGTTTGTGTACATCAGTGCGTATCCTATCAAACGTTTCGAGTCGATGACTCCCATGATTTGTGTCCTGAGCCAGTGCATAGATATCGCGTTTTCGCACTATCTAATGAATGCCAACCTGGGCACTGACATTTGGGTGATGTGCCTCTCGGCCCAGCTGAGCCTTCACTTTGCCCACCTGGGCAGACAGTTGGCGGTGTACAAGCCCAGCCGATGGAGCCAGTTCGACGATTGCCAATTTTTAATTCGCTTAGTACGCAAACATCAGCTTTTATTCAGGTGAGCAAAATTATTTTTAATTGAAATCTAAAAAAATTTAAATTAAGTATGGAACAGTCTCGATTTAATAAGATTATAAAATAATAATATTATATTATTAAAATAAAAACAATGAAGAAATAGTTATTCTTACCAATAATTTTTCAACATTTCTTAAATTGATGCATTTTGTATACAAAAAAATTTGTTGTGAATCAAAAATTTCCTTTCGAGTTACAAAATTTGTATTGTTGCCTTAAAATATAATCTAATCATTTTATTTAGTCTACACAAGGAACTCAATGAAATCTTTGGCATGCTGTTGGCCTTCAATTTGTTTAGCACGGCAACAATTCTTTGTTGCGTTGCCTTCTATACGATATTGAAGGGCCTGAATCTGGAGGGAATTGGATTTCTGCTGTTTTTCTTTAGCTATTCCTCTCAGTTCTACATGCTTTGTTACTATGGCCAAATATTGATTGATTGGGTAGATCCAACCATTCTAATAACTAAATATAATTAATATATTAAGTCGTGTCTGTCTTTTAGAGTAAAAGCATTGCCCTGGCTGCCTACGAAAACAAGTGGTATAACGGTACGCCCACCTATCGCAAGCAACTGCTCCTCATTATGCAACGCGCTCAGAAACCAACTGAACTCTCGGCCAAAGGGGTTATAATCATATCGCTGGATACCTTCAAGAATGTAGGTAAATATTTTATTCTTTAATAACCCGATTAACTACATCAATTTTACAGATGATGAATATCACATATCGGTTTTTTGCCGTCATACGCAGACTGCTGGGAAAATAATTGGAAACATTTAAAACATAAGTCAAATAATAAACAATTAGAGATTTGTCGCATGAAATATAGTATTCAACAGATTTGGCAGAAGCTCGCTGTCATTTCTATTAATTTACATTAATTGCACATTTATTAAATAAGATTCACCTTCGGTTCAATGCAGCATCTCAAAATACACAAACGGATTAAAATGAATCTGACTAAAAGTTGGAATAGTGGCCTTCGTTTTGCCGAAATTTTAATACCCTTTCAGACATTACGTAATTCATGAGCTTCTATGAACACAATACGAAACATTTTGTTCTTATAATAGTAGTACAATGAAACTTATAATTGCCAATTATTTGAGAAATAAAAATAAAAATTGTTCATAAAAAACCTGCACTATATGATATAGTGATGTCATCCTGCCACAACTAGCATGTATGTATAACTAAATATAATTTGTGATCAATAATAAATTTGATCTCTCAATTTGTAAGAAATTGTTATCATAAATAACAAAGTCAGTTCTTCGTGTTTACTTTTAGTACGCAATTTGATGCTCATTTTGCGACAATTTTATTACTTTATTATTACTAATTGTTCATTACATTATTCGTTGTCCGTTGAAGACCGCACTCGTATATAATTCTAAAGACTGAGCTGGGTATGTGCAGTAGCTGAAAACTCTTGACGTGGCCTAAACCACTGACATTTAACCAACTGGTTGGACAGCATTTCCAATTAAATGTTTGTATGAAGAATGTGATAATGATTTATATAATATTGTCATCGTATTATATTGTAATTTATATTATATTTAATTTTCATACTTAAGCAACGATTTCTAACATTTAAAAAATTTACCATTAACCATTAACCATGGATTGGATTCTCAATTAAAATGACTGTAAAAAAAACAACAAATAAAATAGGATACGTTGAAAATGATTTTGTTAGTTTTTAAACAGTTCTGAACAACGTCTTAAAAATTGGTATACCCATATTTTTCTAAAACTTTTTTTCGAATAAGAAATTAAAAAAAAAAATATTTTTTAAATGCATCCATTTTAAAAGTAAAGTCAATTTTAATGAAAAATCATGATCAGAATGCCATCAAACATGAAAATTGGTTCAGTTTTGCCAAATTTATGGGTTTTTGAAATTTGAACCCTATAGGTCTAAAAACTTTACATGTCCAAATTTTTCTCAATTCTGTCATGATTTTTGACAAAAAATTTGACCCCCTCAGAATCAGGTGAAATGTTGTTTTTTATGCTATTTGTGACCAGCAAAATCGATTAAACATGCCAACTCGCAATTTTAAAATTTGAAAAAAAATTTTTTTCCAAAATTCACAAGGGGGGAGTACATGATTTTTTCGAAAAAATCGAAAAAAAAAAATTTTCGCAAATGTATGGATTTTAAATGTACTATCAATATTCATGAAAAATCATGACCAGAATGCCATCAAACATGAAAATCGGTTCAGTTTTGACCAATTTATGGGTTTTTGAAATATTATACCCATGGCTTCGAGGGCTTTTCATGTCCAAATTGTGTTTACTAATCATTAATATTTTATGTAGCTTAAAAACTGTGTCTCAAGTCTCCTTCTTCAATAGCGCCGAAAAATTTGCGTACACCCGACGGACACAGGGACAGCATGACAGACTTTAGATAATCCCAATATACTAATTTCACTTCGTAAACGAGTAAAAAAAATTAAATAAATTATGTAATACTAAAAATTGTTTTATATGTCATAAAATGTACACATATGTTAACATTTTCAACAGCAAACAATAAAATGAGGCGCCAGAGGAGGCGTCGGGGCGGCGCTGGCCGCTGTGCTTTTGGCCTTCACATTTCGCGTGCGGCTTGACAGAATCGCAAGCAACTCGAGCTGTGTGCAACAATAGCTGCGATTGCAACAATGCAACAGCTTGACTAATGTAAACTAAACACAGAAGCAAATTTAAATTTTACACACAACGCAAACAAATCAAATATACATTTCAATAAATAATGGCAAGTGATTAAAATTTATCATAGACTACAATAATAATTTAATCAATATTACAAAATGTACACGTGCTTCGAACTTTAATTATTCAATAAGCATTAATTTACATATATCAAAACTCTTGGTGTGAAATGATTTTCCAGAAAAAATAAATTATAATAGGGTGAGTTAATTGCTTTACTGTGGACTAACCAAAAAGTTATGTTCTTTTAGTAAAGATATTCGAAAATTGTAAAATCGAAAAAAATTACATTTATGACAGCTGATAAAATATTCAAATTAAATATGCTGTATAATTAACACTAATTGCCATTAAGTATTCCACCCACACACAAAACCCACACAACAACACTTTGTGAGTTCCACTAACTTTTAGCATTTATGAGTCAATTTGCATAACGAAGACTCACCTTCGCCTTCAGCGTGGCATATGAAGCTGCACAGACGGATTAACATCAATACGAAGAATAAGAGGCGGGCTAATAATGCCAGCCCAAAGTGCATACACATATATATATATATATTTGCATTTTTAACATATTTCAATTAAGTGCAATCGCATCTGAATTGGTTTCGATTACAAGTTCAATATTTACCCGTGAAACTGATCTAGTAAAAAGTTTGATCCAACTTTAAGCTGCTCCTTGACCATGAAATTCAGGCCGTTCAAGCATTGCCTTACATTCGACTGCTGACCATTTCAGAGCTGAATGCAGCAAACGCTGAGCTGGGTTTTTGCTGCAGTAGCTAAAGTTAAAGATTCTCGACATGAGCGAATCCACTGACATTTAAGCACAGCAACTGGTTCGACTACTGCTGCATTTGCTATTTGCAATTATTTATTTATGCCTGCATTGACATTAGCATTATACACTACACCGCGTGGCTGTGGTTGGGTGCCGAAAACTATGCCGGCCATGTCCGGCCGTTTAGGTCTAGACGCAGCCAAGCCACGCCAGTTTGGGCGGCTCTTACGCAATGAAATATCAATTCAGCCAAAGGAGGCGCAAAGAGCTAAAACAAATTGTGTTACACGCCATACAGAAGATGACACGATCTTCAAGGCCAACAAGACTTGGCAATAAAATGCTGCACAGCGCGTGTCAAAGTCAGTGGTTAGAGATGAAAACGATGATGAAGATGGAGACGAAGATGAAGAAGAAGATGAGCGGGAGATGAGGCATCTGTTCTATGCTTTATGGCCAACCGGTCAACTGACATTTTGCAGTAATTGCGGCTTGGATGGCTTATTAGAGAAGTCATGCGTAATATTTCAAGGTATACATTTGTCAAAAAATTTAAATTTTAGTTTTTATATACAAATTAATTTTTTTCGTTTTATTTTATAATTTTTCATTTTTTTTTTTCATTAATATCGAAAGACTTAGGCAACGAACTTGCAAGCTGAGAATTTTTTTTCTGCGGCGTAAATAGTTAATTTAGAAGTTGTTGTTATTGCCGCTGCTTGCGCAATTTAAAATAAACCCATTAAAAACATAGTATAATAAATATTAAAATTAATGCAGTTGAATGTCTTCATAATTATAAAGCGCTGCCGAACACTAGTCAACAAGCAATAACAATAGACCAGACCCCAAAAAACTAGAAGGCAGCAACATTTTCAGAGCTTCCACTAACTGGCAATTGTTTTGCTTATTGCCACAGTCTGAACAACAACAACAACAACAGCAACAACAAACACTACTTGGAATACAATATGGCAACAATCTTTGGGACAATCTTGTCACGAAATTCTGTCGCCGTCTGTGTTTGTGTCCCCATCTGCCTGCAACAGCCAGCACCAAGCCGACCCAAACTATTCATTAGACGCGCCTACACTTTGGCAGCAGCGGCAGCAACAGAAACAGCAACAGCAACAGCGGCAGCGGCCTCTTCGCGTTTAGCAATTTTTGGCATTTTGACCCCAGTACAACACACACACACAGACAAATACACAAACACAGCGGCATGCCCTGAGCCCGAATTTGGGCGCACTGTGGTACCAAATTGAATTTTGTTTGATTTGACTGAAATTTCAAGTATAATTGTTTTTTTAATTATTATTTCTTTTTTAAAATTTAATATAACTTATCTCTGATTTGATGACTATCCCTTTAACATTAACTTTAAACAGAAATAATTTCTGGTATTAAAAAATTCAAAAAATAAAAATAGATTTATAGATTTAATATTATTTTTTTTTTACTATTTATTTTTTGTAATTAAATAAATAGCAAACTCAATATCACTAAATATCACATATAATATTTTATATAAATATCTGCCCATATTTCCGACTAAATCATTTTAATCACTTCGAACTTCTTTTGTTCCACTGTGCGTCGTCGCTGTCGCCACTGCCTGACTTTGATTGCATTTGGTGATTAGTGGCCACGTATTTAAATGCAATTTTTTTGTACTTACCCAAAAAAAAAATGTAAATAATAACACAAATTTTAAATGTGCTTAGTCTACATAGGTGGTAGTCGCCGCGAGGGCGATGTTGTCGTAAAAAACAAAACCTATTTTATGGATTCCGCTTCTGTGTGACGCACCTGTCGCTGACAAATGGGCTCGGATACTTGTTGATCTTGCATATGTCAGGCCAAACGACTACCAGTTAAATCTATTGGGCAAAGGGCGCGCTGCGGATGCAGCTAAACTGCTCTGACGGGTGAAAATCGATGCAAAAATGCTATCCGCAGCGTAAAACAATTGCATAAACATGGTTTTGCATTTGATTCTCAATTGCACGGAACAGCTGAGCTGAACAGCCAGAGGCGTGCGCCCGGAGGGGCTTTTAGACGCCCCAAGCAGCGATTTAGCTATTTTTTTTTAGTCACCTGTGCAGCTGCTGATGCTGTTTTCCACTTGCAGCACGACAACAACTGTAACTGTTGCTGCTTCTGCCGCTGCTGCTCTTTTCAAAAAACGCGAACTTCGACTGCGACGCTGACGCTGGCAGCCACAACGACGACGACGACGAAGACGACAACGAATCTTTTAGTTTAGTTTTTATATATATTTTTTTTTCTATTTTNGTTTTGTCGTTTGATATATATATTTTTTTATTTATTTTATTTTTTTTTTTTTGTGTTTTTGCATCTTGCATGTGCGATGCTTTGCCCGCTGAATTTGCAGCTTCGTCGTCGTTGTCGCCGTCGACGTCGCCCGTCGAAGTCGTCTTTGGGCTTTTCGTATAAATAGACTCAGTTGCCGGCAGTTGGGCATCATTAAAAAATCTTTTGTTCAATTAACAACAAGTGTGAAGTGTGTTGCGCCGATCGCCGGAAAGGATAGTCCCAACATTGGATTACATTACCGAACCAAATAACAGCTATACAACATGAAAAACGTAAGTGTGTGTGTGTGTGTGTGTGCGGTCCAAAGGAGAAGAAAGGAACTGTTTCAAGCCAATCCAATATGTCCAATATAACTTATGCTTAAAGTGTTTATGAGGGTTGTTTATAAAATTAAAAAAATTAAAACAATCCTTCAAGTGTTTGCAAGAATTAAAAAAAAGCGTGATCAACTGAAATAAAGCTTGTTTAAATTTAAAATTTATTCCTGCTCCTCTCAAAACTCAATTTTAAGGGTTAAATTAAAAAACTGTTCCAGAAAATGGAAATATTAGAGATAAAGAAAGAGTATTGCGTAGTTTAATTCTGTTACCAAGTAAAAGTTATATAAAATAAAAACTTAAAAGCTTTATACAAGCTAGTTAGTTGTACTATTTAAATTAATTGCCAATTAAGAAACAAGTTATAGTTGAGAATACTACGTCGGTTACCTTTTCTTCTCACGACCAATTTTAATTAAGAGATTCTTTCATACTTTATACAACTTTTGCTACAGAGTAAACCAATTAGAATTCTCTTTAAATGCAATCAAAAAAATATAGCAATAAATAAAAATATACAACACTTCCAAATTTGTGTGGGTCCACTTCAAAGCCAATTACGACAGGTCCAACGAAAAAAAATATAGGCCTTCAGTGCGTAAAATTGGCATTTCCAACCACAAAGTCGTAAATCAATCAAAAATTTTAAAGCACACTCGAAAAAAAACGCATAAACACAACTTTAGTTTATGGGCAGCAGGCCGACATGGCTGAAGGTACGCAACGGCTATGTTTAAGGTGTTGGTTCCGTGTTGGTTCGGTTTATTTACCATTTGTTGCAGCCATTTGGCTAGCAAATGGCCAAAAGTCGCTGGCAATCCCTGCCGAAATGGCAACAGCAATTAATGAATGCTGGAGACGACGAAGCAGCCACTTAAAAGGCTCGAGCACGATGCCAAAAACAAAACGAAAAAAAAAGAAAACATGCAGCCGGCATGCAATGCAAAGGTCAACAACAACAACAACAACAACAACAACGACTGGACAAGCTGAGGCCGAGGCTAAAACTGGGCTGAAGCTAAATCCGCGGCTGGAAGACATTTAGCGGCAGAGGCGCAAAAGGCGAGACTAACAAAGCGCTGGCATCGAATGTTACGCTCAGTTGGCAGCTGTCTGTCTATCTGGCCAAAAGCGCTGGCCAAACTGAAATATAAGAAACGTAACCCACTCGCCCAATGGCAATTGCCCAAGACGCGACCAGACTGTACATAAACTGAGACGAGGCGCCCCCAAACTGAGTTTTTGCCCCGTAGGTCTAGTTGCAACACGAGCGTATGTAAACACCCAATTTGCGACAGCAAAACAAAAAATGTAAAAGAAGCAGAGAAGCAATAGTATAAATCAGTACCCTGGTTAACCTTTGATATTAGCACAGAAATCTTTTTTTTCGTAAATTATTATTATTTTCCTTCCCTTTCTTAAGTAAATTTTCTAAATATTTTTATGTTTTATAAATTTTATTTTTTATAATTTCTATTCCACTGTAAAATTTCGATTACGCACAAGACAAACACACTGCTCAAAAAAAATGAAACTCACGATCATCTCTATTTCTCCACGCCCCACAATTTTCCATGCATTTGTTCGATAATTGCTATAACACATGGAAAACGAGCTGTAAAGTATTTAATTGGCGTCTAGTTATTTGACGACCTTAAGATATCTGTGGCAAATTAACACATGTCTTTCCGTCCAAATATCTGTCTGTGTGTGTGTGTGTGCACATAGTTTATGTGTGAGAACAATGTAAACAAGGGTCATAAATCAAACAACTTGGCAAAACGATGAGCCAAGTTTCAACACAACACAAAATAACAAAAAATTTACATGAAAAAAACAAACATACAAAAAAAAAATATATATACATATATACAAGTAGCTCACGATTTCTTTAAAACAGCCTCCAATGTTGTTGCTGTAGTTGCGCTCGTTAATTATAAACAATTGCCGATTTACGTAAATTGAATTAATTTCCGTTCTTAACCCATTTGCAGTTTGCCCTCTGTCTGATCGCTGCTGCTCTGCTCTGCCTGGTGGAGGCAGCTCCGAAGCCCCAACAGGGCGGCGAGCCCATTGCGATTATTAGCCAAGAATCAAATATTGAACCGGATGGCGCCTACAATTATGCGTAAGTTCAAATTAACGAAACCGAACGGAACCAGTTATGAAGTGACCATTTAAATAAGTTCAAAAACGGAACTAGCTTTTGGATTATAAAGTATTGCATACTTTTAGGGATAATTAAATTTAGCTGCTTTAATGCTGTACATTTTAGATCTCGAGATACAGTTGACTTTACTGTTAAATATTTCAACAATCAACTATAAAAAGCATATATGGTTGAACTTGTTTTCTATATATATACCTTCATAATTCTTAAATGTCAACGATATATTTTTTATCTATATTTGATTGAATATTTCTATTGTTTATACCTACATAAAAACCAAATTTATTTGCTTATATTTTTCGTTCTTCAAATTAATCGAAATATAAATAAATTTCAAATGCAAATTAAGCAAATTTAATATGAATTTATGAACAATTTACCTGTTATAAGCAATTCCATTGGTTAACAAGTCCGACGTTAAATGTTAATAAATACATAAATAAACAAGTAAATAATTCGACTGGCGCCACAAAAAAGGCGACAAACATTTTGAGTCCCGAATTATAAATACCCTGGCTATATAATCAATAACTGTTCAGAAAGTAACGAAACGGGTTTTGTGCTTTAAGAAATCGTTTTCCATACGTTACATATTTACCCATTTAACATAAATACCCGTTTTCATGGCAGTGATAAAAGATTATCAACTTATTCACAGCTTTCAAGGTGAAATATATTTATTTGGCAATTGCCAAAATAAAATTGAAATAATATTGATTGAAGATGGAAAACAAAAAGCTTATTCTGACATTTAAATTGTATCTGCAGCTACGAAACGGCCAACGGTATCAAGGCTGACGAAACTGGCACCGTGAAGAAGGCCACCTCACCGGACTCCACGGATGTGATAATTGTAAAGGGCTCCTTTTCGTACACCTCACCCGAAGGAGAGCTGATCACTCTGAACTATGCGGCTGATGACGAGAACGGATTCCAGCCACAGGGCGCACATTTGCCAACTCCGCCACCAATTCCGCCAGCGATCCAGAAGGCGCTCGACTATTTGCTCAGCCTGCCGCCAGCACAGCGTCGTCGTTAAAGAAGAAGAAATCAGCTCCTGAAGTTTATGCCAATGGGGAAATGGAGGTGAAAGTGACCACGCAAACGATACTCTGATACTCTACACCCAATGAAGCAATTTGCTGCTGAAAAAATACCTTGATGCGAACACCAACATCGAGCAGCTGACTGAAGAACACAACCTGCACACACACACACACACACAAACGCACACTCACCCTCTTAACTTTTACCTAATGCCTTACTCGAATTTCAACTATTCTTTTTTGTCTTTCAATTTATACTGTTCTTAAGATCTTTTAGTCGCCGGAACTTTGCCATTTTCGGACTCATGTGATATCATCGATTTGTTAATGAAATCAAGAAGAAAATGTAAAAAAAAAGAAATAATGAAAGAATAATGAATTATTCTGTAATAATCAAATTATTGTGCACAGCAATTCTTGTGTAAATAGTCTATATAACTATAATCTTTTGCATAGAATACGAGTATAAGCGATTTGGATGACAAGAATGCAACTACTTATACATACACATATGCATACACTTATACGAATTGTTGGTTGATTTTTTTGTACATCTCACATGATGTATACATATGAGAAGAACACAAATATCTTTATCCTTAGCTGCAAATAAAGAATTAAAGATTCTTTGCCAAAAAAAAGAAAAGAACTAACTTGTTTTCCTTCACACAACTTCAATTACCAAAAAACTCGAAAACCGGAAGATATATCAGCAATTAATAATCTCTTTATGGGGCTTATTAATCAAAAATAAGTAAAACACTTGCTTTATAACAGATGTTTAAAAATAGTATATGAGAACTATTCTTTTGTATACAATTCTTTTTTTCTTTTTCAAGGCAATAGTGACAAATTTGTTGTATGCAAATTAATTGAATATTTGGTTAGAGCAGAGCTGGCCAAAAAATGTGGTCAAGTTGGTTCCATAAAGAACCAGAATCGGGTGCTGACGTTGATGACAGGCACTACATAGCCAGATATGCACATTGTCTATACATAACATTAGGCATATCCAAACAGTGAGAAGTCAACGAACTACACATACCCTAACTTAAAAAAAATAAATATGAAAATTCAAAATTTATAAAAATAATACTAAATTATAATTATTATTATATATTACTATACCTCTAGAACTCGTGTTCAGCACGTTAACTTGGCTTATTACTGACGCTAACGAATTTGCGTAGCGTTTGCACCAAATTTCACACCCATTCTGAAAAGGCCAGAAACGAACCAAACAAGTTCAATATTATTTATTGCAGCAACTTTAAAAATATGTTAAATATTTTAGTACAGGTATTTTATTAGTTTTGCATGTTTTGTTTGTTTTTTTTTTGCGTTTTTCAGATCTTGATTTTACTATCCCACTATATAAGTCTGTTTGCTTAGACCAGCAAATGTCAGTCGCCCCGAGACATTTGCACGGCGTGGATATAAATTCTGGATTTAAATAAACAAATTAAGCAAATAAAATGAAACTAATTTTAGTGTTTGCACTATTTATGGCTGTGACGCATGCAGCCAATAACGAAGATTTTATCTCGAACGAGGCGAATGTGGAATACAACGGCAAATTCCACTATCAGTAAGTTAATCAAGCTCAACTTGGGACCAACTTTCGACCAGTTTTAACACGTTCTAAACCCAAAAGTTTTGAGCTGCTTGATGGCACGAAAGCAACGCAGAACGGTGAACTCAAAGAAATCGCTAAGGACCAATACGGCGAGGCGATCAAAGGACATTTCGCATTTCCTGGCGACGATGGCCAGGAATACGCCGTATCCTATACAGCGGATGAAAACGGATATCGGCCAGTCGGCGCTCATTTGCCGACGCCACCGCCAACGCCAGAATCGGTATTGAAAACCCTCAAATATCTGGAAGAACATCCCTATATCCGGAGCGATAAGCGGCATTAGATGGAATCGAAGTGCTCAACCATAAATGTGATCGATAATGTGAAATCAAACAACTGTGAACCAAAAGAACTGAACGAGTCAAGTTAATGTTATCTGATTAACAAAATATACACAAAAACTAGTAAATTGACAAATTAAATACATTTTATCTAATCTATCTTATGTTATTAACCTTTTCATAGAAAAACAATGAACGAATTCACCATAAATTCTTTTTGTTTTCGAGTACGCTGATTACTTTCTCGATAGTGCGAAATGTAATTGAAACGTGTTTTGAATAATTGAATAACTTACTTTTATGCCAGTTGCGCAACTCTTTGGCCATTAACGGGCATCTGAAGTGCGTTCTTCTTCTTTTGGGTGCCTCGCCCAAAAAATGTTAAAAGCGGCTCAGTTTTGCAAAAATTTTCTCGATCTTTGTATATATATTTACCTGGCGTGATCTGCAGCCGAATGCGAAATCTGTGTATTTAATTTGCCTTAGTTAGCAGTTTTGCTCGCCTGCAATTCTGCATTTGCAAAAGCCAAAGAAAAGACTTGTTAAGTTCTTCGAAATAGGGTTCTAATTAGCAAACACAGTGTATCCAAAAACTAGGCAGCAGACCTATTAGTTAGTTGGTTTGAAGGCAAATGTTTGGCCTAACAATATCAGAAATACTCTGTGTTATGTAATCAAAGCCAGAAAACGAAAGTGTTAAGTCCGTATGATTTTATTCTATTAGCAAGCAGCTGTTAAATAAATTTTCAAATAAACTCACATTTCTAAACTAAAATTTAAATTTTAAGAATTTATTGAAATTAACAGAAACAAAAAATTGTGTATTGGACACCTTTTCTTCTGCTGAACCGGTTCGGTTTTAACTATAAATCATTCGATTTTTTAGGTTACAAATATTTTCTATAAGTTCTGGTCACAGTTCAGGTTCATTGACCCTTAGGTAATATACGCTGCGTATACGTAATTCGCGACGTTATCATCTTTTGAACAATACGCGTACTCTACATTTTTTATTACCCCTTTATTCGCGATCACCGTTAGCCCAGCTGCGTATTTATGACTGCTCTAATGTCGCCGTCAAATTGTTTCCATAATTGAAACGTGCTTTGCATTATAAATCCATAGTTGTGTATTTGCCCAAATGAATGAAAGACCGAAAG
This sequence comes from Drosophila melanica, assembly GCA_004143765.1. NCBI lineage: Eukaryota > Metazoa > Arthropoda > Insecta > Diptera > Drosophilidae > Drosophila > Drosophila melanica. The sequence goes on from SCDT01001258.1 coordinate 27,794, forward strand.
AATCAATTGATGGCGAACCAGCCTATTGATACCCTGTTTGGACTGTTTGAATTCGCAGTTAAATTAACTCAAATTCTTAACGGCTGTTACAGCCAACTTCCTTTACCCAGCCTGCCGCTTAAAACTTCCCCCACATCCACATTAATTCAACGGAACTTACAGTGCTTCAAAGAGAATTATGTTCTGCGCAAACAAATCACGTAGCTGCCAACGCGGATTGGCAATGCCATCAACATCGTCGCGGCGACAGAGGACAGAGATATGTCACAGCTCAGCTGTCGCAGTCCCCAGCTTCGGGTATCACCCGCTGACATCCTCGCTTCATCTTCATCTCTTTGGCGGCGCGGCGGTGTTTACTCATCGGCCAGACGCGCGAAATGGACAATAAAAACAACCTAAAACGATGGCCACACCAAAACAAAACAAAACAAATTGCTTTAATCTATGGGTACGACTCCATAATACCCTATTTATAACAATATTTTATTTTCTAATTTATTTTTGAATTAAAACTGAAATAGGCCAGATTTTTCGTTGGTATTAACTAACAATTTTGTAATCCTATTTTTGTTTCAATATGAAAAAGAAAATTTTTACTTTAAATTAGGAATGTTTTTTACTTAACCGAAACACAAAAACATTTTTTTAATAAATACTCAATTATTTTTACTTACTAGAATTTAAGAAGGAAAGGTTTGTTAAAAATTTAATTTATTTAAATTTTAAAACGGAAATTTTCTTCTAACAATTTTAAATTTGGGGAACACGTCTTGTAACTATTTTTTTTTTTTATATAATAAAGAAATTTTGTACTTTAAGTTAGGAACGTTTTATTCTTAACTGAAACACAAAAATGTTTTTTATTTGAAATCAAACATTTTTATTCGAGAATTTAAGAGGGAAAGGTTGGCTAAAAATTGTATTTTATTTTAATTTAATTTTAAAACGTAAATTTTCTTTCAGTGTAGAAATTAAGAAAAACCTTGCAAGATCGTTAAATGCTGTATTTAACTAAAGCCAAACTTTGACTACAGGGTATACACAGCTAAAATGAGACGAAGAAGCGCCCGCTCATCATTCTGTTTTGTGTTTTTTTTTTTGGTTTACGATGAAGTACGAGTACTTGACGCTCTCTGCTTCTTATCTAGTGCGCCCATCGCAATCGTTAGCTGCGGCAACCGAAGTTGTCGCGGTGCGTGCGAGTGCGAATCAGGTGCTCGCCCTCGTCAACGAGATGGTATATAAAGGCCAGGCGGCCGTTGGGTAGACAACAGTTGTGCATTAGCTTGCTGGTATCGACTTGCCACGCCCCCGCGCCATATATATACCGTATAACATCAGGATAATCCCGATACGTTTGCAATCGCAACAGAATGTACAAATTCGTGTGTGTCTTGTGCTCAGCTCTGCTGATCAGCTTTGTCTTGGCGCGTCCGCAGGACGCACGCGCCGGTGGAGCAATAACAACAACAACAACACCGGCCAGCATCATCAAGCAGGATAATGTGAACAATGCCGATGGCAGCTTCAACAGCAGGTGAGAATACACATTGAGATCAGCCAATGGCAAGAAGTTGAACTAAGTTTCTCCCCCGTTCGCACTCAGTTACGAGACCTCAAATGGCATAAGGGTGGAGAACATCGGCTACCTGAAGAAGATCATCATTCCGAAGACGGAGACCAGCGAGGGACAGGTAATCGAGGAGCACGAAGAGCTGGTGCTGGTGCAGACCGGATCGTACAGCTACAGTGATCCCGAGGGCAACATTATCACCCTGCGGTATGTCGCCGATGAGAATGGCTTCCAGCCGGAGGGCGATCATCTGCCAGTGGCGCCGCAATAATTGCGTCATTGTGTAATTAAGTGATTAGCATTAAGTATGTATGTATGTATATCCTATATCGTATAAAGTATTACGTACTGGAGATAGCACAGCACTGCCCTATACCATACGAGCCATGCGATTGGGTTGCAAGAATTCAGTTCTTATGTCATTTTGGCATTGACATTCACGGACACAATCACCCACACACACCCACACACACACACACACAAACACACACACACACACAAATACACACACAGGCACACCTGAATACCCCGAATTAAAAAAATAAAGAAACGCAGAAGTAATAAAAAAAAATGAATAAATATTGAACAATTAAGTTTGTGTCTCATTGCCACTTAACGAGCACTCATACTCATACTGCATAGCACTCACTTATGGTATATGAGTATTTGAGTGTTTCTCAGCCTCGTGGCGCTTACAAAATTACCCAACTGCCCTTCACGCCAACTTGCGGTTGATGATGCTGCTGCTGCTGCTGCTGATGCTGCTGCTGCTGTTGATGATGAGCACCAAAGACTGTTTACACACAATTCAGGCAAAAGCGAATCAATATTAAAACCAATTTAATTGAAATGCTCTAATCGCTGCGCAACCGCAGTTACTGGCATTGATCGCCTCGGTTTCGTTTACGCATCAGTTTCATTGGGTTATGTCCACAGCCCGCAATCAATGCAAATACCACAACATTGCGATGTGTTTTTTTTTCGAGTTAGTTAATAAATGTTTTGGAATTCAATAAGCAATCGAACCAAGTGTGAACTCTAGCACTCATCATATAGATAGTAAACAAGTAAATAAGACATAGGAGTTCCACATCGAAGATATTCTAATGTGGCATACAACATATTTTTAATTTGGATTAATCTATAAAATCGATTCATAAAACTGTTTAGATTTTACTTTGAAATTAATGCATTTTGTTTATTTATTTTATATGTATTTTTATTAAGGCAGTTTTTTACAAAAGAGATGATGATATTTTAATTAAAATTTTAAAAAATGTCTTCTGCACTGAATATATAATAATCCAATATATCTGATAATTTTGAAATATATTCCATCTATTCACTGCTTGCTTGATTGTTTGCATAAGTATATAAAAATATTCATTTAGGCCAAATTTGGTATCCCTAAAAAAGGCGACTCGGCTGTTGAAACTGATCAAGAATAAATACGCTATATGAGATCGTAGATGCTTTCTTCTGCCTGTTAATTGCACTTGCACCAAACCCATTTCAATGGGTTTAGAGTATAAAACTGCTCCAAACCACGCTGTGTATCTTCTGATATAAACTAAATAACGAATATTAAAATTGACAAAATCAAATGTCAAATGCAATATTAAGTTAATATTAAGTAACTTTATTATTGATTAAATATTTGCAATTTATTGATCATTTTTAATATGTGCGCTCATTCCACTCATTGAGCACTTAAATAATGTTTAAAAGTTTTTAAAATATTCCGTTCCGTTCCCCTAGATAGTTTTTAATGGATGTACTCTTTCGATTTGTGGCTATTATAAAGAACAATGTAATTAGGCGCCCTCGCATCGATATGCGAAAATATGCATACAAATAGCATTTTAAATGGCAAAACAACAAAAATATTTAATGGACCTGGCGTTCCAATAATTAAACGGCCAAATCACATTATTATCGGAAAAGACCAATGCCAACGACTGATTGACGCTTGTTCAGTTCGAGGTGCAAACCGTCAGCGGAATGTTGAAAATCAGTTTGTGCATCTTTCTAATAACCAGCATTTGGCGGCTAGGCACCGCAGTGCAGGTCTTACCGGTAAGAAAAGAGAGAGGGAGAGTGAGACAGACAGAGAGAAAGACACATATAAAGTACATTTTGTTTATTTAGCCCATGGGCTACTTTGCAGTAATTCGTCAAATTGGATGTGATGCCAACTCGAAATACATTTCGAAAGCGATCTGTAAAGCGATTCCACCCCAGAATAGAAGCATCAATGCAGAAGTCGTGCTACTGCAGAAGATCACAAGTATAACTGGCTTTCTGGAGGTTTCAATACCGAATCCAAAGAAAAAAAAATTTCAGAAAATATTTGATGTCACATTTGAGTTGTGCAAAGTGTTGCGAGAGCGCAAAAGACAGACACTGCTTCAGATACTAAGCACAATGACATGTATGGGAAATAAAACAATGCAATGTCCCATTTATTCGGTAAGTAAAAGCTATTCACAATAGTTGAAGTACTTAAGGATAAGTGCTTAAATTATTTCTTTTATTTTAAGGGTCGCTATCGTGCGCAGAATATCACAATTGTGGAGTCCTTGCCCCCGTTTCTAACCGAATCCGATTTTTATATACGTTTCAATTGGTTTTTGCCTCGGATTGCATCCGTGCTGAATATCACTGTTTTGGGGCGTTTACACGAAAAGGCAAAGGAGCTTATTAAGAAAAGAAGATATTTATAAACAATGTATAATAAATGCTTTACGTTTGCGTAAACATAAGCTCTTACAGCTAAGAGCCACATTACTTTAAATTGACATATTTAAATCAAATTAAAAAAGCCGAAAAGTATGCAATGAATTTTTGCTTTCGAATAGTTGGCACTATTAAAAATAGAAGCATTCATAATTAAACTTTTCTACCACTACCATTGCTTTTACCCCACTCAACATATTTGTTTCACTTCATTGACGTCTAACAATTGAGCAATTATTCATAAAAAATGTTAAAGCACATTTTACATACGTATTTTAGAGCTAGCATACAGTTGCCATTTTAAAACAAGAGAACAACATGTGTCGTCCATTGGTGCGGAACTACCGGATAATGGTAACACTCTTAGTATGCCTTACACTCAGTGACAGTTTGGCCAAGGTAGGCACGCCAAAAACCCCATAAATTTTGTGGTAAAAATATATTCCCTTTCACAGCCGAGATCTTTGAAGCTTCGCTGGAATTCCTTTGAATGTGGAGTTCACAACGAATTTGTATCCGCCTACATATGTCACGTGGTGCAGCCAAAACGTTCAGATCTGAATGTGGAACTCAATTTGATTCAAGAACTTCGATCGCTGAAGGTATATACCCTCATTTCGACGAAATACTCATCGGGTGGAATGTATCGAAAACTTTTTGACAACTCTCTCGACGGTTGTAGTGTTATATCCGAAGTCTCACGGAAAGGAATCACCTCAAAGATCTATGGTTCTATAATTAAGTCCAGTAATCAGCCACGTAAATGTCCAATAAAAAAGGTAAGCTTTGCTTGTAATGAAGTTTTGCTGTTTACTAAATATACATATCTTTTAGGGTCTTATTTACTATCATAATATAAGCGTAGAAGAAGTTATACCGAGCTTTGTGCCTGTCAGCCTAATAATGACACAGATCAACTTTTATGCCCAAAATCAATGTTACTTAAATATAACGCTTAAAGGTCGTATACTGGATAACTAGAGGCCATTTCAGAAACCATAAGCCCCATAATGGATTTGTTTATTATTCCAAATAACTAATGCGAATAAAATTTAACCAAATCTAAAAATCAATAAATCGGTAGTTAAAAAACAATAATTGCACTAATTTTCCTGTACAATTCCATATTTAATCGTTGTTCAAGCCACAAGCACGACATTAAAAATTAACCAGGCCAACAAATTGGATAGCATGAACAATTTATATATTTTAACGCTTCTGCTTATAATCGCCTGTCCAGAAGCTAAGGTATTTACAATAACCCATAGAATATCGAAATTTTCGCTCAAAAGCACAAACCATTTACAGCGTTTAGTTATCCATTGGAATAGCTTCGATTGCATTGTAAACCCCAATTTCGTCACATTCCACAGATGCTTCATCGTCGGCCCAGCACGGACAATGATCACCACCGAGGTTGAATATAATCGCATGTTTGATCAATTCAATGCCAGTTTTGTGCTATTCCTGCCACGGCGACCGTTCAAAGAGTTTTACAAAGCCTTCGAGCTGAATCTGGATGTTTGTCAGTTCTTCAAAGGCGCCTATCAGAACAAGTTTGTGAAGACGGCCTACACAAGCATGATGAAGTTTGGTAATATGCCAACAAAGTGTCCACAGCCAAAGGTGAGCATTAAACGTGAATTTTTTGTGCAACAATCTTTATTATGTAAATATTTACAGGGTTTCTATTACTACCACAACATGAGCATTGGAGACAATCTGCCCAACTTTTTGCCAAAACACGATTTTAAAGTAAATTTAGATTTCTTTCTACCCAACGAACCGATCATAAATGTATCTCTAAACGGACGTTTATCCGATCATCCAAGATTTAGAAAAAATAAGCAAATTTAAAATTTGTTAAAACAATAAAAAATCTTTTGGTAAAATGTTTATAAATATATATTCTTGCACAACCATAAGATTGAATAATTTGCTTAGATTATTCAGCTTAAATTATGTTATTATTTTTTTTTTAATAACAATTCAAGTTAAACTATTTGAATATATGTTTTGATACACAACAATTACTAGAATAATTGTCTGCACATACCATTTAAATTATAAACAATATTTTTTCATTGTAAAAGCAACAGTCAAATCGTTTAAACCATGCAAAAATTATATATTTTGTTGTCGCTGTTATTGCCAATAATCTGTCTTCCCCAAAACGTACGTATTTAATTGAGATACATATATTTATATATATATTCACAAATCCTGAATATCGAACAGCTCGCACAACGTATTAATATTTTATGGAAAAGCATTAATTGCGATGTGGACTGGAATGTGGTCAGCTTTCGGAACTGCAGCATTCTGAATGAGGAGAATCGATCGCTGTTGAATATGGAAATAGCATATACTGAAGTCATGGATAAGGTTAATGCTAGTCTAATTCTATATAAAATAAGCACACCGCCGAATGCGCTTCGCAGGGTATTGGAATTGAATTTCGATTTTTGTCAGTTCTATAAAAGTCCACTAAAAAACAAGTTCTTGGATATCGCCTGCAAGACTATAATGAAGCATAGCAACTTACCCCAGAAATGTCCTTTCCCCAAGGTAAGTTTAATTGTTAAAATATTTCATTGTTAATTTAATTATTGCAAATATTTATTTGTAGGGTAATTACACATATAGCAGAATGAATGTCGCGGAATATCTACCGATGTTTCTGCCAACGGGCAATTTTAAGGCTGAATTAAAATTTTTTACAGCCCACTGGCGATATTTGAATATATCAGTTATCGGAAATACTGTAAGGGAAAAATTTATCAATTGAACAGTGCAAATATAATTTTTTTGGTAAAAGTGCTTTCGGTCAATAAACTTACGAATCTTAAGTTAGATTAGTTGGCTTATATGCTGAATTCAAAATCAGATCTACGCAATCGGATCAAAATGGAATTTCTTTGAAAAGAATTTATGGAATGCTTGTTAGAATTGGCAATTACCAGAGGGTATACGTGGCCTGTCTATCAAGTGGCGTTGATTGCGTTGATCAGCAGACATCTCCATCCATTACTAGAGCATTATTTACGATTCAAGCTCAAGATGCGAGCTGACAAGAAATTTCACAACATCATGACACTTGAAATTGCCGCAAAATTTATTGCTTCGTCGTACTCAGTGCTCAGCGTAAACCAGTCTGCAGTCTTCAGTATTCAATCTGCAATCTTCGCGTCTCTCTTGGCTTGGCTTTAAATGTCAAATGGCGCACGAGCTAAGAACACAATTTCCAGCTGGGGATGCGACCTACACCAAATGCTAACCGAAGAATGCTGCAGCCAATCATTTGACATTTTCCATTTGGCCAGCCGACCGCAGACCCAGTTAGCTGTTGCAGGATGGCTGGCCAACAAAGTGGGTCAGTGTGCGAGCCAAGCGAGAGGATGCAGCTCTGGAGCTCTAACCTTGTCAGCTTTCGTTTTCATTCAGTTTGAGTCAGCCAAGTGGGGAAAATTGCACAACTACCGCTGCTGGGCTGACTCATCGGGCACTCCAAACAACTGCTAACTGGTCCCAAAAGCCAAGCTAGCAGCGATGTTGGCTCGAAGACGAAGACGAAGCCATTTGACTTGGCGAAGAGGTGTGGCTGCGCAGGCGGCCAGGCCTAAAATGTTGTTGTTTGTGTGGCATGCAGCACAGCACTTGACCAGTTTTTTTTTCGCTAACGCGCTCTGTGTCTTAGCCTCTCTCTCTCTCTCTCTCTCTCTCTCTATCTCTAGCACTTCGACCGGCAGCGCGGTTGTTCAACTTTGTGTTGCAAGTGATTCTCGCATCATTGGAATTAAAATTTGTTTTGTTTTCTTTGTATATTAGCTGAAATTGGCAAGTAATCGCTGTAATCGTTTCTGCATGATATTAGCATCACAGATTGACCCATTTTCCACAACTAATTAACATTTGCCAAGATACATTACCCATTGCCGTTTTGAACTCAATTATCTTCTCTTGCCTCATCTGCAGCAAAAAACTAAAACTGAAACGAAAACGAAAACGAAAACAAACAAAAAGCCCAAAACCCGATCCAAAGCTACGCGAGTATTACAACAATTTACATTTGAGACTATGCCAAATATTGTTGTCCACACACACACCCATACAAATTCACCTAATACCAGCAATGCAATTACAAGAATCCAAGAAAACGAAGCCGCAGCCACATCTTCTCCACTTGAGCCAGATCCAGAGACAGCGAGAGAGACAGAGAGCGGGAGATTACAAGCCGAGAGCGAAACTAAAACTCTCAAACGTTAACTGGCTGAGAGAGCATTTTGCATGGTTCGGCTGCGTTTGGCGAAGACAACCAGCGTTGTCGAAGCCTGTAGACAAAAACTCGTTCTGGCTTATTTCTAAATAACGGCATTACGAAGATGAACGACCGAACAGACGCAGACAATCCGCACACTTTTGCCGTGCCCATTACCATATGCATAAGTTTTTTACATGAAAGCCGATATGTTTCCTGATACAACAGAATTAACATTACTCCAAAAATATAGCCAATTATTTATCAACAAGAAATAATTTGTAAACTCAAAAAAAAACACAAATAAATTTAAACTTTATTAGATTTGCATTCCAAATAGTACAATTTACTTTAACGTATTACTTCCACTTTTAAAACAACGAACAGCGACAAAATAGACTGGCTAAAAGAGCAGCGACAGCAGCAGCTACAACTATGGCAATTGCAACTATTGTGAATCTGTATCTGTATCTGTGCGGTAAATGCATCTGTAACTGCAACTGTATCTGTAGCTCTATCGCTATTTATGTGTCTCTTTTGGCCAAGGCGCTTGCCGTCGCGAGCGCAGGAGACGCCGACAAAGTCGCGGCTATATAAAGCTCTTAAATAGGGCCGCCGCAGCACAGTTCGAACCGTAGCAGCTTTCACTTGCCAACCAAACGGGCGACGCATCAAACGCGCAACAGCAACTGCAACTGCAACTGCAACCAGTGTTAATCCACAAGATCTTACAATTGCCACAAATCCTTGCAAGTGAATAAAATGAAAGTGTTTGTAAGTTCTTCACCTAATTGAATACATTCATGAGTGTGCTAAAATGAAACTGAAATTATTAATGCAACTTTGACTAGTTTTAATAACTAAACCGGACTGAAACATAAATCGAAAACTGCGAATCCGTAAAGATTTTGGCTAAGTTTAATGTTTGTAAAAATTACAACAACAAAACATTATTAAAAAAATAAAGTAACTTAGTATAATTCAAAAAGATTTGGCAATTAATAAATAAAACGCTTTAATTTAAAAATAATAATAATACAAAAAAAGAATAAAATATACAAGTAGCTTGTTCTTTAAAATAAATTAAATAAAAATTACACAGATAGCAAAAG